>CANSZD010002712.1:0-202500 GCA_947648045.1 Beta corolliflora
TGACTAATAATAATAAAAAGAGATTCGAAATCAAAAAAAAAAAAAAAAAAAGAGAAAAATGAAAAAATGGACATACTTTGGATTAAGAGTTATTCCCCTCTTCCCTCCATCATCCTTTAAACCATCATCTCCATTAACCAAACAATCCCTTCAACATCAAAGCTCCACAAGTAGCGTTCGAAGCCTTCCAATACCCTAAACCAATAACATTGTGTGTAAGCCTCACTACATAAAAAAATAGAGTCAATTCCGGGCAAAAATAAAAGTGAATAAAAATCAAAGTGCGAAAAAAAAAGCAAAAGCAAAAGAAAACATGGGACAAAAAAAATGCAACAAAGAAAAAGCCAAAGGCAAAGAAATAAAAAGTAAGCTAGGGGCTTGCACACAAGTTCTACCCCTCATTCAATCCATTCAATCCCTCAAACCTAGCCCATATAATCCAAATCCATAATCCTTATCTTAGCCCAACCAATTAAACTTTCATCTAAACTTCAAGCCTTAAACCTTTCAACATTTCATCAACCCTAACTCCTTTTTTAAGGTATGCCCAAGCCCGCTAGGTTGAAAACCTAGAAGGGCGTCCTAGCAAAGTTAAGGCAATAAAAAACATTTAGTCAAGGTCCGATTCCGTAAGGATACGTAGGAATCCTCATCTCGAGGTCCGACCGCTTCAATAAAAAATAAATTAGTCGAGTCTAATGATTTGACTTTCTAGAGTTCGGGGAGCATAATCTCTTTCTAGATCCCAACATAGACTCGAGTCCGAACCCTAGCCTCGTCAAAGCCTTTTCCCCACCTACACTCATTTGAGTCACAAAATTTGAACCTTTTTATTTTTCAATCCAAACTCTCCTTTTCCCCGAAGGACTCTCCGACAATTCCATGGTTTCTAGCGATATTTTACTTTTTCTATGTCAACTTCCCAAAGAAGAATCCCCGGTATAATCCCCGGTGAAAACTTTCAATGTTCAAGACATAGCAACTACGTTTCAATATCAAATCAATTACATTTCAATCAAGGCTCATAATGCCTGGGCTTAAGGCAAGCTCACCCAAAGTGGGGGCTTCCTCTATGTGGTGGTTCCTCTAGGAAGACCTTGTTTACGGACCCCGATTATTTACAAAAATGATTTTTCGAAAATCATTCAATCTATTTCAATCATCCTCGCTCATTCTATCATTCTACACATCTTCTAGCCTTGCAAAAATCCTAACCTTGCATTGCAGCTTTGCAAAACCTAACCTTGCATTGCATTTCATACATTGTAGTCTTGCATAAGCGTAATGCTTTCTCGGATTCTCCCCGACCAGACTTATAGAGGATTAAGCACAAGCGAAAGAGACTTTAGTCGAGATAACCTAGACTATTACCATCACATTCATTGAACAACATCGGAGAATGTGGAACCCAAATCACAACTCTATTCAATTTTATTAACTATTACAAATATGCCCCGATTCTCGGACTCTATCTTAATAAATTTTCTATAGAAAATCCGACGTAGTTTCCTTTGAAAATAGGACAACCCTAAAACGGAAATAATATGAACTGTTACAATTTCAAGAAAAACTCCAAAAACATAACGGTCACCTGACTTTGCGGAGCAACTAACCAATAGAGAATCGAGAGCACTAATAACTCCTAAATGGAGAAATAGATTGTAGAAAATAAACGATTAACTATTACAAGGTGGAGCGTCCTCGCCTCGAAAACAAATACAATACAACACCAACTTGTATCAGCTTCAACTTGCAAAGGAATTACTTACGGCTTCAACCTGAAACATTTAGGATACTGTCACCCACCAAGTGACAGGCCACAGAAATGACAAAACAACATACACACATCAGCAAAGCTGAGTATTAAACCCGTGAACAAGAGTAACACATGCTTTGGTGGCTTTTACTTGAAAGCGACTCTCAACAATCATCATGCTCAGATTAATCACATATCATAACAATGTATTGTATTAGTCCTGTCGGACCCATACATGCAATACCATTATTCGATTCTCTTCATAGTACATCATCGTTTATATAATAAAGAAACAAAACGCATACATATTTCATATATCTTCATTTAATTAGCCTTTCAAACATATCACGATTCCTTATGAGGAATCTAAGTTAACCGATTCTGATATAGATTATATAACTTATTTCCTTTAATCGATTTCTTATCACAAATCCAAACTTATGCTTTCATACTCTATCAATCCTTTTCTTATGATGTTACAAACAAACCCTTATCAGGCAATAATAACATAACATCTCTCACAATAACGATTCCTTATCGGGAATCCAATAACAAGATACGATTCCTTATCGGGAATCCAACATCAGTATAAGTTACCATAATATGCTTCTTCATCAGGAAACCAATATCGATATTCATATTCAAATATTTAATAAACAAGTCATTACATTAATCGATATGATTCCTTATCGAGAATCCAATATCGAAACAACTCAATATGATACGATTACTTATCGGGAATCCGATATCGAAATAACTTTCATACTTTGAGATAACTTTCTTTTTAACCAGGGGGAAAGAGAACTCGGTGGAGGAGACAAAGCTTACACTCCGACAAGTGGGGGTCGTCACCCAACCATTCGCTTTACTTTTTGCCAATAATTAGCGACTAGTCCGGAGTACATTTTTCCGCCGATTCAATCGGCCATCCACGAGTTTCATTACTACGATATATCGCCCTGAGCAATGGGCAGGTTTCCTGTGGGGACCCCCCAAGGTTCACCGGTCATAGGGTACTGTTCGTGTCCCCTCATCCGTCGACTCAGACGATGCTACTTTCCCCTTTTAGATTCCTTTTGATTATTCATAACTCAATCAACATATTCTCAAAACTCATCCAATAGTTTAAATAATTCTCAGCAACGATCTTTGAATAAATAACCAACCCAAGAGATTTCATCCGTTGATAACCGTAATCACTTAACATATAAATTTTACAAATAAGTATTTCAAATCGATACATATAAACTTTTCGATTCCAATTCCAATCATAAAACTTGTGAACAACATCAACTTATAAACAATCATACTCGGTAAATACCAATAATAATGGTAGAGTTAACTTGACAAACAAACTCCGGGTTCATTAATCAAATATTGATTAATGGAAACAATTAATTAACGTTCATATTATACCACCGGTTGAATTCCAAAAGCATAATAAAAAACTAACCAATGAACTAGAATTACTACCATACTTGATAATATGAATATATTTAAGCATTAATAACTTTCTATCAAAATTAGAACTAAGGATATTTCAACTACCTCTTACTAACTCATATCATTCCAATTAGTTAAAAGAAGTGAATTTCGCTCATCAAATTAATTATTACCTTTATTGGTCTAATTCGATTATGTAAGTTACTCGATAGACAACAATCACAAATTGTTATCCTTATATGTTGTCTCTAATCAACATATTAACATCAAATAGTAATAACCAACCATCTAGTAGTACCAATCGATCTTAGCTTAATAACCTTATTCAACCAACAAGAAACGGTTTGTAACTATTTGAAGATACAATTGATTTAATCCAAGCTAGGCTTTAATACCCAAACTAATCTATAAACTCATTATGTTTTGCAAATAATCAAATTAATACTTTAGTGTCCTTAGAATTGAAACCCAATAATAACAACACTGCAATAATACATAATCGGGCATCAACATAATAACAACATCAACATCGTCATCATCAACACAACTCACAACATAAGAAGGGGAAAGTACCACTAGAAACACCAAAACAAGGCGACGGGATAATAACGACACATCGACAGCAATAACGCGGACGAAGAGAGAAAGAACAGTTGCAGGGTGCGGCACTCGAACAATAATAAAAACGAGCGGCGGCGCAAGCGGGGGAAGGAAGAACACGAGCGGCGGCCACCATCAACCGGCACGCGGCGGCGGAGCGAGGCATAACACGCGAGGCAAGAACAAGAGAGGAAAGAGAAACACGGGGGCGGGGAGGAGAAAACTATGGCGCAGCAGCAACAACTTCGGGCGCAACGACGACGAGCCAACACGGCGCATCACCGCCGAGGCAACGGCGGGATTCCCACGAGGCATAAAGCGGGACGATGCGAGAGAAAGGAACGGGTTTCTTTTGGGGAATTTTGGATTTTGCTTTTTTTCAATTGAGAGAGGAATTAGAAGATGAATTTTGCCATAATTTGAGTAGCTTGGTGATGAATATAGTGAAGCAACTCCCTGGCACTAGCAATTGAAGACACGAACATGAAGGAGGAAGCTCTGGCTTCTCCTTGTGCAGCCACGAGCCAAAAGACAAGAGGGAGGAGAGAGAATAAGTAAATGGGTTTCCTTCTATGATATAACTCCTAATAAAATAGACTCATTTAACTAAAACTAGAAATAAACTAACATTATAACTTACGATATAAATTTAATTAAATAAAACTAACAACTATATTAGAACTCCAAATTACTCAAAAGGATTTCGGAAATATAATATAATAGTTGAGCTATTTCAAATAAATAACGTGTGCACAATCGCACATTAGAATATTACTTGTTTTGTAATAAATAAAATATATTATCGACACCAATAAAATAATAGAACATCGTTCATAAATATATAAATCATTTTTTTCCAACTTAAATCATTTGAGTATTTAATATATAATTTGGCTAATAATTATAATTAAGAATAAATAAGACGGTTTGGAAATTAGGGCTATTACAACGTATGCAGACCTTATCAAAAGTTTCGTCCTCGAAACTTGCAAACATTTATTTAAATAATACCAAAATCTCAAGCTCGCAAAACATTAGGCGTCCAGCCTCCATTCCACCATCATCTTTTGTATCTCTACTTCAACTTGACTCGCGAAATCAAGGAGCAAAGAAAACAAAAGAGGCAAACTTGTTGGCATTGGATTCCAATAATCTCATTGGTAGAGATCTCATTTGAAATTCATTTACTTAAACAAATCATATAAGTTTTCTTGAAATACATACTCTAAGTAAATAATATCATAAACAATCAAGATTTAACATAATAATACAATACAAATCAAATGATACAAAGACAAGGCATTACGCCTTCACATAAATAAATTCATATAGCACACGCAAAGCGCAAACTCTTAAACGGCTAGATTCATTTATACCTAACGCTTTAGCCAATCATTTAAACCTATTTCAACCCTTACGCCATGATATGGAGATCACAACGTATCCAAAAATAATCAAGCTACGATACCACTTGTAGCCATGGATTCTCTAGACCAGCTTATAGAGGATTAAGCACAGCGAAAGAGACTCTGGTCGAGATAACCTAGACTATTACCATCACATTCACCGAACAACATCGGAGAATGTGGAACTCAAATCCCAACTCTATTCAATTTTATTAACTATTACAAATATGCCCTGATTCTCATACTCTATCTTTATAAATTTTCTATAGAAAATCCGACAGAGTTTCCGTTGAAAATAGGACAACCCTAAAACGGGAAATAATATTAACTTGTTACAATTTCAAGAAAAACTCCAAAAACATAACCGGTCTCAACGCTTTCGCGGAGCAACAACCAATAGAGAATCAGGAGCACTAATAACTCCTAAATGGAGAAATAGATTATAGAAAATAAACGATAAACTATTACAAAGTGGAGCGTCCTCGCCTCGAAAACAAATACTACCTCCGTCCCAGAATAGTCTGAACACTTTCATTTTATGTTTGTCCCAAATTAGTTTGAACACTTCCATTATTTGCATGGTCCCACCATTAATATATTAATTCTTTTACACATCTTTGGCCCACACTCTACCTTTTATCAATAAAAAGTTACTCAACTTTCTCTCTCCTCTAATAAAAAATGTCCCACCAACTCCTTTCACATCTACTTTTTAAATAAAATAACATTTGATAACCACACCACAACTTATCACCTTAAACTACGTGTCCCAACAAGTGTTCAGATCATTCTGGGACGGAGGGAGTACAATACTACACCAACTTGTATCAGCTTCAACTTGCAAAAGATTAACTTACGGCTTCAACCTGAAACATTTAGGATACCGCCACCCAACAAGTGACGGGCCACATAAATCACAAAACAACATACACGCATCGCAAAGCAGAATACTAAACCCGTGAACAAAGAGTAACACATGCTTTGGTGGCTTTTACTTGAAAACAACTCTCAACAATCATCATGCTCGGATTAATCACATATCATAACAATGTATAGTATTAGTCTGTCGAACCCATACATGCAATACCATTATTCGATTCTCATCATAGTACATCATCGTTCATATAACAGTAAATAAAACACATACATATTTCATATATCTTCATTTAATTAGACTTTCAAACATATCACGATTTCTTATGAGGAATCTAAGTTAACCGATTCTGATATAGATTATATAACTTATTTCCTTTAATCGATTTCTTATCAGAAATCCAAACTTATGCTTTCATACTCTATCAATCCTTTTCTTATGCTGTTATAAACAAACCCTTATCAGGCAATAATAACATAATATCTCTCACTATAACGATTCCTTATCGGGAATCCAATAACAAGATACGATTCCTTATCGGGAATCCAACATCAGTATAAGTTACCATGATATGCTTCTTCATCAGGAAACCAATATCGGTATTCATATTCAAATATTTAATAAACAGTCATTACATTACTTGATATGATTCCTTATCGGGAATCCAATATCGAAACAACTCACTATGATACGATTCCTTATCAGGAATCCGATATCGAAATAACTTTCATAATTTGAGATAACTTTCTTTTTAACCACGGGGAAAGAGAACGCGGCGGAGGAGACACAGCTTACACTCCGATAGTGGGGGTCGTCACCCAACCATTCGCTTTACTTTTGGCCAATAACCGCGACTAGTCCGGAGTACATTTTTCCGCCGATTCAATCAGCCATCCACAAAGTTTCACATTACTCCGATATATCGCCCACAGAGCAATGGGCAGGTTTCCCTGTGGGGACCCCCCAAGGTTCACAGTCCATGGGGGTACTGTTCGTATTACCTCATCCGTCGACTCAAACAAGGCTACTTTCCACTTTTAGATTCCTTTTGATCATTCATAACTCAATCAACATATTCTCAAAACTCATCCAATAGTTTAAATAATTCTCAGCAACGATCTTTGAATAAATAACCAACCCAAGAGATTTCATCCGTTGATAACCGTAATCACTTAACATATAAATTTTACAAATAAGTATTTCAAATCGATACATATATACTTTTCGATTCCAATTCCAATCATAAAACTTCTGAACAACATCAACTTATAAACAATCATACTCGGTAAATACCAACAATAATGGTAGAGTTAACTTCCACAGCACACTCCAAGTTCATTAATCAAATATTGATTAGTGGAAACAGCTAACTAACGTTCATATTATACCACCAGTTGAATTCGAAATAGCATAATAAAAAACTAACCAATGAACTAGAATTACTACCATACTTGATAATATGAATATATTTAAGCATTAATAACTTTCTATCAAAATTAGAACTAAGGATATTTCGACTACCTCTTACTAACTCATATTATTCCAATTCTATTAAAAAAAGTGAATTTCGTTCATCAAATTAATTATTACCTTTATTGGTCTAATTCCGATTATGTAAGTTACTCAATAGACAACAATCACAAATTGCTATCCTTATATGTTGTCTCTAATCAACTTATTAACATCAAATAGTAATAACCAACCATCTAGTAGTACCAATCGATCTTAGCTTAATAACCTTATTCAACCAACAAGAAACTGATTTGGCAACTATTTGAAGATACAATTAATTTAATCCAGCTAGGCTTCAATACCCAAACTAATCTATAAACTCATTATGTTTTGCAAATAATCAAATGTATACTTTAGTGTCCTTAGAATTGAAACCAATAATAACAACCCTGCAACAATACATAATCAGGCATCAACATAATAACAACATCAACATCGTCATCATCAACACAACTCACAGTGTTTCTACTAAGAAATTAAGGATTATAATACGTATCAGCGCAAAGTCAACAAGATTTTCAGCAACCGGTTGGGTCGGAATATCGAAGTGTACGTCGACGACATGATCGTCAAAAGCAAAGCCCCGGGGTGATCACCCCTCCGACGCTCGAAGTCGGTTGAGATTGAGGTAGAGAGATAAAGTCTAGAGAGAGATGCTCTAGTTTGTTAGGTGAAATTGAATACACGTTCATTGATGAAGCGAGTTGGCTTTTATAGTGTTGGGGATTTCCCAAACAAGTAACATTGTTCAGATGGGCCTTTTGGGCATGCTACCCTTTTTAGGCAATGGTTATTCCATCCTTCTTAGAGATCTCCCAAAACACTGGTAACTAGGTCAACTTACAGGTGGGACCCATGCTCTAAGAGGCTTTTAGGATCCTTATTGGGGCTGCCGATCAATTGAGCCCAAACAATTAGCCCACGCCATAGATGGGGATTACGGGAATCGGCGGGTGGGATGCCTGTACGTGGCGGAATACACCGGCCGTCTTGTTTCTAAGCGGTTTGGCCCGGGTTCCCTTTCTGTTGAATAAAAAATGCCGACCCGGTCTCCTCCTGGTAAATGGGAAGAGGTCGATCGGGTCAGCTCCACGAAGGGGTGAGGAGAATGCCGACCCGGTTATCTCTGCTTCGAATGAAAGTGGCCGACCGGGTCACTCCCGGTGAAGGGAGAGTGCCGACCCGGTCTCCTCATGCTACATGCAGAGTGGCAGACGGGGTCACTCCCCGGTGAAGGGAGAATGCGACCCGGTCTCCTCTATTGCAAGAAGAGTGGCCACCGGGCCACTCCCCAGGTGGGGAGTGCCGACCCGGTCATCCCCTCGCTTGGATGAGGGAGTGGCGACCGGTCACTCCACAGTGAAGGGAGAAGGCCGGTCGTCTCTTGTGGGCAAGCGGGGAGGTCCGACTAAGTCACTTTCCATGGAAGGAAGAATGCCGAAGGCGGTCCCTTCTTATTTGGTGGAGGAGAGGTCGGCCCAGGGTCACTCCACATTGAAGGAAGAATGCCAACCCGGTCCGGTCTTATTTGGAAGGGAGGAGGTAGGTCCGACTGGTAACTCCCTTATTGAAGGAAGATTGCCGATTCGGTCCTTCTTATTGGATGAGGGCCAGGCGATACTTGGCCATATTTGACCAAGTATAGAAGCGACTCGGCAAAGGAGGGAGCTCCCGTAGGCGAATGGGGTCGAGCCATTCGGATGAGGGCTAATGAGCCCCAAGCTGGTCCGAATGGGTGCTAGTCGATACTTGGCCATATTTGACCAAGTATAGAAGCGACTCGACAAAGGAGGGAGCTCATGTTGGCCGAATGAGGTCTTGAGCCACTCGGATGAGGGCTAACGAGCCTCAAGCTGGTCCGAGTGGGTGCTAGGCGATACTTGGCCATATTTGACCGAGTATAGAGCGACTCGGCAAAGGAGGGAGCTCTGTTGGCCGAATGGGGTCTCGAGCCACTCGGATGAGGGGTAATGAGCCCTAAGGCGCCCGAGTAGGTCTTGGCGATACTGGCCATATTTGACCAAGTATAGAAGCGACTCGGCAAGGGGAGCTCTGTCGGCCGAATGGGGGCTTGAGCCACTCGGATGAGGGCTAATGAGCCCTGGCGGTCCGAGTAGGTGCTAGGCGATACTTGGCCATATTTGACCAAGTATAGAAGCGACTCGCGAAGGAGGGAGCTCCTGGCTAGCCGAATGAGTCGCTGAGCCACTCGGATGAGGGGCTAATGAGCCCCAAGGCGGTCCGGCCGGGTGTGTCCCCCTCGTCATGCCACATGTCAACATTGATACCTAGGGGATGTTGGGACCCTTAATGCAAGCCGAGGAGGGGACGCTTCATGGAGTTACGACGCTTCAAATTCCTCGGGCTTAGGACGCTTTTCTTAATTTATTTGGACTCCTTATGGAATGGGTGAAGGGGTCCACTTGGGCTCCCATTGGAAGCCCATTAGAGCGACGCGGAGGGGTTTGCGTTGCACATCCCCAAGCGCACCCCTATATATGTATGAGAGGGAGAGAATTTCGAGGTTACTTGCTCATTTCTTCATTCTCTCTCTCAAAATCTCCAAATTCTCTCAACTCTTCCATGGCTCTTCCTCCGGCTTCTTCGTCCAGGCCTGTGCACGCTGCGTTTTTTCTTAAGTTTTCTTTCTTTCTTTTCCTTTGAATAACCTCAGCGACTCCTTGTCCATAAATAATGGGAGATTCGTCCGAGTCGTCGACACCTCCGGCCTCACCTCCCCATAAATTATCCGAGGAGGTGAGGGGATGGGAATAACTTGCCGGTGTCGGCTATAATAAATTGCCCCCGACCCTAGCATTTGTGCCCGGGACAGCGGTTGCTTCTCCCGAGCCCTTCGTCTTCGGTGGGGGAGGACCCAGGGTGTCGTTCCTCGTCCTTGGGAAGTGTCGGCGCCTATCCCCCTCAAGGAGTTACTTAGACAAATATTTGTCTCGTGATGTAGTGTGGGTGGCCCGTGCCGAGGGAGCAGGAGGAGCGCCCACTTCGGGCGAGAATTGAGTATCCCCGACCCTGGATCCGAAAGGAGGTCCAGGGGACTTTCTTCCCGAGCCGGGCGTAATTAAGTCTTTGGATCGAGGACCTTCGGGGGACGGCGACCGGAGTTCCAAATAAAAGATCCATTCTATCCGGTCCGACCCGGGAGGCCCATCATACGATTCTGTCTCCACTTTGGATGCATAGGCCGTGTCACTACAAATCGATGGAGATGGGGCTTCGGTTCCTATTGACCCCTTTTGCCAAAGAATTGTTGAACGCCTACAACTTGGCCATTTGCCAAGTCTCCCGAACTCATGGGGGGGGATCAATGCCTTCCCGTGTCATCTGCGACTCGGATAGGTGTCCGACCGACCATTAAGTTGTGGGAGGCACATGTACGGGCGATCGAGGTTATGGCGTCCCTAATGGGCTAGGTTGGTGGAGTTTTCGGGTCCGACAGGGATATCGGACCGTCCTCAATCTTCCTAGATCCCGAGAAGGGTTTCGTAGGGAGTTTGCCTTTGTCCATTTCGGCGGGGATTGGGGAAGTTCCGCTGGTCCCTCCCCGACCGAGCCCTCGTCGCTTTGAATTTAGGGTGGCGAGCTCGATGATGAGGAAGGAGCTACGGCTGCTATATGCGACCGAGTCGAGGATCGTAAACGGGGGCGAGGTGTTCGTCCCCCGCCAATGGTTGACCGCCATCTTTTCGGTGATGAGCATTTCCTCGGCTATGGGCTCGAGTTCGACCTTCCCGAAGGGTAATTTTACCGAGGGGGTGGCTTAGGGTGGTCGAGTGATGCTTTGATCTTTCATTTTGACTAACTCTTTTGCATTTTGTTTTATTTTGCGAGCCTGCCCGTGCGTATATAGACGAGGTAGATCCGACCATGGCCGAAATGGCGAACGTAGCGGCAATGCGGGTCGCCTCGCTCGAAGGCCGAGATTGCGCTAAGACCATGAAGGTCCCCGCCCCTCCGAAGGTAAAAACTCCATTCCTTTTTTTGGTAGGGGCGGTATTTCCGTAGCTTGAGATTTACGTGAGATCTTTCTTTTCTCCGAGGATCCTGCCACGCCTAAGTCCAAGAAGAGGAAGGAACGGTCGGGCGACAAGGTCGCTCGGGCCGAGAAGGCTCTCGCGAGCCAAAGCCGAGCGGGAGAAGGCCGATCGAGAGAAGGGGGGCCAAAAATCCAAGTCCATTGAGGTTATTAGCCCAGGGCCGCCGCACTGCCGACCGGCGGATCTCTCTCTCTTCCTCCTCGGACTTTCGACCCATGGGGAGCCCTCGTATACTCCCGTGTCTCCTTCTGCCGACCGTGTTGAGGATGAAGCGAGGCGAGGGGGCTAGGCCCATCGTGCCCTTCACGAGCTCGGTCGAGCGAGAAGGACGGCCTGACCAAGGACAGAGCGGTGTATACTTCCGCCGATCGGGCGCATATTACGGCGACTCATGGTCCGAATGAGACCCAACGAGCTCTTAGGTCTGGCATGATGTAAGTCCTTTTCACCGCTGAGGGTCTTACCCCTAACTCGTGTGCTTTATTTCTTTGTTTTGATCCGCTTTCTTCTTTCTCGCGGTTCTGTTCTGGCGCAATGTGGCCCCGGAACCGAGTAAGCCTCACGAGAAGAGGTGGCCAATCTCAAGGAGAGGCCAAGAAGCACTGACGAGGTCTACCGCGCCAAGAAAGGCAAGCGGATGGGCGAGTCGAAGCTCGATGATCTTTGAGAGGGCCATCAAGGAGGGACCAAAAAGCTTAGGAGAGAGCGGGGTAAGTGGGCTAAGGAGAGAGCCGACCGGTCCTGCTCGGGATGCGGCCCCTAACCGAGAAGGCCGGTGCCCCGGTTAAGGCGAAGGAGGGCGAGCGTGAGGTGGCCGACCTCAAAGTCAAGTTGACTCGGTTGGAGGGCCGAGAGTAAAGACCGAGGCGCAGTGGTTCTCCGAATGGGAGAAATCTCGACGTCTGTGGGATCTATGCCAACGAGGCGATCTTTGGCCGCACAAAATGGGGGAGGATGAGGCGCTTGATAGGTGAAGAAGGTTCTTGTGAGTCCCTCTCGACTTGATACGGGCGGAAGTTTGGTCAAGCTATCAAATGTCCATCGATGCCGACAACGCCGCTATCGGGCTCGTTTGAAACTGAAGGGGTGGACGTCGATAGTGTTGATGAGGGGCGATGATGAAGATGGTCATGTCAACGTCAACGTCCTTGATGGCGATGATGATGATGGCAATGAAGATGATGGTAATGAAGATGATGGCAATGAAGATGATGTCGAGGCCAATGCTTGGGGCGAAGAGTTGGTTGGGGACAACTCCGAGCCGAATGCCGGTAGCATGACCGATCTTCCCCCTCCCCCTAGCTCTTAAGATGCACTTGTACTTAGTTGTTTTTGTATTTTGTCTTTTATTGCTTTTGCGATTGCTCCTTCTTTGTAATGCCCGACCATCTTGACGAAACTAGTTATTTTGTCTCAACTTGTTCGTTTGTTGATTGCAATATTTTCCGAGTAATTTCGTTTTGGCTAAATGATTAAAACCGATTAAAACCGAGGAATTGCCGACCAGTTGTAATTTCCCAAAAGGATGTTAATTTGTTTTGATCGGTTAAGTCCGGAACAAAATATGCCGACAAGCTATAATCAAACTATTACAATATATGCCCCTATCATAAGTAACAAACTCTACACGGAGTATTTCTTGAGGTTGTCGCGCGTTCCGGGGGTCGGGCCCGGGGGAACACCCTCGGGGGATTGTAGTCGAAAAGTCCCTGGTTTGATGATTCTCGTCACTTTGTAAGGGCCATCCTGGGTTAGGTCCGAGCTTTCCCTTAGTGCGAGAGCCCAGTGGCTTCGACTTTCCAAACGACCTTGTCGCCAAGTTGGATTGGTCGGGACTTTACTCGGCGATTGAGCATCCGAGTGACTCTTTGCTTGTATCGGATAGATTTCGGCAACGCGTTGCCCTTGTTTGAAGCAAGTCCAAGTTGATCGGCTTTTCTTCCTCATTTTTCTCGAATTCATAGAACGTTATTCGAGGAGATGGGATGCCGACTTACCTTGGTAGGACCGCATGCTACCATACACAAGTGCCGAACGGAGAGTGCCCACGTGGCTTCTTTGGTAGTAGTTCGGCCGACCCGAGAGAACCCCTGGTAGGTCGTCGACCCATGCCCCTTTAGCGGCCTCCCGGAGATTTCTTGATTCCCTTGAGCACTATTTTATTGGTCGACTCGGCTTGTCCCGTTCGTTTGCGGCCTTGAAACCGCGGAGAATTTGGTGCATATGCCGAACCGTGCACAATATTCCCGAGTTGAGCCAGTTGTTGAATTGGCGTCCATTGTCGGAAATCGCACTGGGAACTCCGAACTGGGTGATGATGTTTCTCCAAATGAACGCTTGAACTTGTTTTATCGGTTATGGAGGAGAAGCGGTTGCCTCGGTCCATTTGGTGAAGTAGTCAATGGCGACTATCGAAACTTTCTTTGACCAGGGGTCGGGAAATGGTCCGAGTAGGTCCATGCCCCACTTATCAAAGGGCAAGACCGCAATCGTTGTTGGGGGTGGTCGGTGCTCTGGGGATGTCTCGAATGAACTCCGACAGACCGGACATCTCTTGACCAGCTCACGAGCGTCCGTATTTGAGTAGGCCAGTAGTATCCGGCTCGGAGAGCTTTTCCCGCTATGGTTCTTCCACCTTGATGACTTCCGCAAGCCCTCGGTGGATCTCCCGAGGATGTGATTCCCTTCCTCGGGGTGACACATTTAACAAATGGATGGGTGAAGGATTTTTTATAGAGTTGATCCTCATGCCATAAAAACCATCCGGATTTGTGCTTGACTCGGGCAACCCTCTTTGTGGTCTTCAGCAATTTCCCGTCCTCTCGTATACCCGATCACCTCATTCATCCATTCGGATGTCCGATTCAGGACCACCGCCCCCCGGCATTGATCTGGGGTTGTCGAAGGACTTCCCACATGATTGTTCGAGGAGCCGCCCCATCCGCCGAACTGCCATTCGGGCTAGTGCATCGCCTGCCGGTTTTCCGATCGGGGTATGTGGGTGATATTGGCCGAGACAACCGTTTCGATGATACCTTGGGTCTTAGCCAAATACATTCGCATGTTGTCTTCTTTGTCCTCGTACTCACGGATACACGACCCACTATCACTGGGAGTCGGATTTGGCGTTAATCACGGTGGCCCCAGCTAGGATGCATATCTCCAGTCCGAGGATTAACGCCTCGTACTCAGCTTCGTTGTTAGAGCCCAAGAATTCGAACTTAATGGCGTACTCCATTTTTTCCCCGACCGGAGGTTTTATAACTAACCCGGCTCCGCACCCGGTTTTGGTGGATGAACCGTCTACTTGCAATTCCCAGCTATCCGTCGTGCTGACTGGGGGCCTGGTTGTACATTCTGTTATGAAGTCAGCCAAGGCTTGGGCTTTGATCGCCCTCCCGGGCTCATATTCCCGGCCGTCCGCCACTGATCCGCCCCGGGTCGATCATCCGCCAGAGTGATTCCCTTTCGATGAGCTTCTGAGCGGGCGACCCGTGAGGACCTTGATCGGATGGGCTTGGAAGTAAGGCTTGAGCTTCCGACCGGCCATTACTAAGGCAAAGACCATCTTTTCGACTTATTTGTGTTTGGCCTCGGCTCCCGAAAGGCATGACTGATGAAGTAGACTGGGTGTTGCTTTTCTTCTCTCTCAGCTATCAGAACCGCACTGAGTGCGTATTCTGATACCGCTAAGTACACGAACATCGTTTCTCCCGGCAAGGGAGAAATAAGTTTTGGGAGCGTTGATAGGTGGGCTTTGAGGGAGATAAAAGCCTGCTCGGCCTCGTCATCCCAAGTGAATTCCATTCCTTTCAGGGTTTTGAAGAAATGGAGGCTCTTATCTGCTGATCGGGATAGGAAGCGGCCGAGGGCGGCCAAACACCCGGTGAGGCGTTGTACTTCCCTTTACGTTTCGAGGAGACTTCATCTCCATTACGGCTTTGATTTTGTCCGGATTTGCCTCAATCCCTCTTTCGTCCACTGTAAAACCCGAGGCACTTCCGCCCTTTACCCCGAAGACACACTTTTTGGGGTTCAGCATCATGCGGAATCGCCTCAGTGTACTGAGGGTCTCTTTTAGGTCGGAGGGGTGATCACCCTGGGCTTTGCTTTTGATGATCATGTCGTCGACGTACACTTCGATATTTCGACCCAACTGGTTGCTGAAAATCTTGTTGACTGTGCGCTGATACGTAGCCCCCGCATTCTTGAGTCCGAAGGGCATCATTTTGTAGCAATACACCCCTTGATTGGTGATGAAGGCGGTATGAACTCGATCATGCTCGCCATCGGGATTTGGTGATACCCGCGTTCGCGTCCATGGCTCCGGAGAGCGTGTCCGTGCATTGAGTCGACCCGGCCTGTCAATTTTGGGAAGAGGGTGGTTATCTTTTGGACGGCCTTGTTCAGTGCAGCCAAAATCCACGCATTCTCCATGCCCCACTCGACTTTTTGACCGGGACTACGTTGGCCAACCATTCCGAGTGCGGCATTCTTCAATGAACCCTCCTCGAGCAGTTTCTTAACCGGCGGTCGCCGCAGTTGTTCCTCTCGGGGCCTTGATGTCTCGGCTTTTGCTTGACGGGCCTGAATCCCTCTTTGATATTGAGCTCGTGGCACATTACTTTAGGGTCATGCCGGGCATTTCGGTGGCTTCGTAGGCGAAGACGTCTCTCGTATTCGGTCAAAACTGGACGATCTCCTTTCTTGTCTGAGGATCCATGGCCTTGCCTACTCTCAAGGTCCGACCGTGCTTCTCGTCAATGATGACTTCTTCGTCGTCCTCGGCTGGCTGAGGGCGCTCGTATTGGTTAGGGTTCTCGGTAAGGTATACCCCGAGCCCACTTGAGGGCTGGTCGTCTTCCCGTTTTCTTTTTTTCGAGTCCTCTGGGACGTCGATCTTGTTTTTCAGGCTGTTCACGTAGCATTCCCTTCTTCGCCCGCCGATCCCCTTGAATTTTTCCGACCTTACCCTCGTCGGTTCAAGTGCATGAGGAGCCGGTAAATTGAAATTGCCGCTTGACCCTGATTCGTAGTCGGTCTTCCCATTATGATGTTGTATGGTAGAGGGATGTCCACCACCGGGAAGTCAATCGGTAGGCTTCTTCCTTTGCCCTTCTCTCCCATCCGAGCAGGCAATTTTATGGATCCGACAGGATGTACCGAATTTCCCCCGAAGCCTATGAGTGGCTGATTGAGCGGGGTTACATCCTTCTCGTTGTACTTCAGTTTCCTGAGGCACTCCAGTGTGATTATATCTGCCGAAGATCCACTATCCACCAACACCCGTTTGACTCTAGCATTGGCCACTTTGAGTTCGATGACCAAGGGATCGTCGTGGGGTGTGTGCGGGGCCGGCCTTGGACTCGCCAAAGGTCGTGATGGGACGGTCGGGTCGCGGGGATGATGGACGTCGTGTACACGGTGCTTTGGACTGCGGAGGTGGGCTTTGCGTGAGCGGCCGGTCGAGCCGCCCGACGCGAAGCCACTGCTGACCCCCGATGAAGCCCTCTGTATCCCCAATTGTTGATTGACCAACCTTTTGTTTGCCCTTTTCCTTCCCCGGAGTGCTTGAGGGTACCGGTTCGCCTTCCTCGGTCGGTTAAGTTGTCCGAGGATTTCTTAAGTTCCCGCAATCCTTGGTGGTGTGACCGCACTCTTTGTGGAATTCGCACCATTGGCTTTTGTCTCGCCGAGCGGCCAGACGTTCGATGGGAGGTGGGCGGGGCATCATGGATTTATCCTTGATGTCCAAGTAGATCTCTTCTCTTGTTCTTGTTGAATCGGGGTCGATGCCGTGGTCGTTAAACCTATCGGCCGACCACACTGTTTTCTCTTCGCTTCGACCGGTCCTTGTGATTTCCTTCTTCTTTCCTCTTCTTGCTCCCATCGTCCGAGTGACGACATATATCGGTCGCTTGGATGAATCTTTGCGCCCGAGTCATTGCCGGAGAAGGTTTTCACTCGTTCTCGCCCAAGGACCATCCGAGCCCGGGTTGAAGGCCGGACATTAAGGTGGCGAACGCCACTTGCATCTTGTAGATCGTAGATTTTTAATGACTCCTCATTGAACCTTTTGATGTAGTCGGCCGGACTTTCACTCTTCTCCCGCCCGACTCCCATCAAATGAAGACTTGTTTTCTTTTGTCTTTTCCCGGCGATAAGCTGGTGAAGAAATAGGTCCTCGAGCACCGAGAAATGCATTACGATCCCCGCGGAAGCTCTTGGAACCGGTTTAGGGCCGGTCCTTTCGAGTCGTGGGAAAGAAACGGCACCAAGTGGCCTCGCGGCCGGTTTGAACGCTCATTTGCGCTTTGATGTGGCCATGTGATCGTCCGGGTCGGGTTAGGCCCGCAAATGGTTCGATCGAAGGCGTTTGATTTTTCCTGTGGTCGGCGCCTCAAGTATGTCCCCGGCTGAATGGGACCATGAACTTAAGCGCCCCGCCGTGATCCGAATGGGCTTCGATTGGGCTGAGTCGCCGCGCCCTTCTTTCGCCGAGGCTGTTTTATTAAGGATGCCTGAGCGTCCAGGCCCTTGTTGAGTCGCTTCTCGTTCGGGAAATGCCGAGCATCGGGGTTTTATTCCCGACGTTGCCCCTGGGCGATTTGGATACGTGTGTCTCCTCTCCCCGCAACGTGGATCCCCCTTTAGACCCGTGCCTCTATTCCTCTCCCTGTCTGGATCGTTGCCGATCGTGCCGACTATGCTCCCTCGGGCCCGACCGCTGCTAGGCTAAGTGGCCTTGGTCTCTCGCCCCGAAGGGAAGGGACCAGTGCGGTCTTTAGGGGGTTGAAGAAAACGCCCTCTCGTAGGTTGGCCAACATATCCCTCGAGCTTTGCCTTCGAGGTTCTGCTTGAAGCTGAGCGGCTATCTAATTTATGTCCGCCGTGGATATAGTATGGGGGTCAGCGTGCCGTAGCTGCTGTGAGGGGTCCTGTCTATTTTCGATTGACTTATCCTCCTCATGGTCGAGGGTTTGCACGGTCGGCGTCCTGGGCCGTTCGGATCTCCTCTGGTGAGATGGTGAAGGATCCCTTTCGGACCTCTGAGCCTGTGCTGAGGGTTCTCTCGGTGCGAGTGCTTTCTGGTTGGGGCCATTGTGAAGTGGTTCTTACGAGTGGTGGCGAAGCGACTTTGATTGTAACTTCCCCAAAGACGGCGCCAAACTTGTTTTCGCTAAGAAATTAAGGATTATAATATGTTGCGAGGTTTGATGTGGGCCCCAAGAGCGTTCGCCCGAGCTCCGATGTCCGTACACCTGAATCTCGCAAAATAACGTTGGACTACCCCGGGGTGTTTCGGATCGCCCCTCCGACGCTCAAGTCAGTTGAGATTGAGGTAGAGAGATAAAGTCTAGAGAGAGATGCTCTAGTTTGTTAGGTGAGAATTGAATACATGTTCATTGATGAAGCAGTTGGCTTTTATAGTGTTGGGGATTTCCCAAACAAGTAACATTGTTCAGATGGGCCTTTTGGGCATGCTACCCTTTTTAGGCAATGGTTATTCCATCCTTCTTAGAGATCTCCCAAAACACTAGTAACTAGGTCAACTTACTTAAGGTGGGACCCATTGTTTTTGTCCCATGCTCTAAGAGGCTTTTAGGATCCTTATTGGGTCGCGATCAATTGAGCCCAAACACACGGCATAAGAAAGGGGAAAGTACCTCACAGAAACACCAAAACAAGGCGGCGGGACAATAACAACACATCGCAAGCAATAACGCGGGACCGGAAGAAAGAGAAAGAACGGGCTGCGGGGTGCGGCACTCGAACAAAGAATAAAACAAAGCAAGGCGGCGCAGCAGGGGAAAGGAAGACCACGAAAGCGGTAGCCACCACCAACCCGGCACGCGGCGGCAGACGAGGCACAACACGCGGGCAAGAACAGAGGAAAGAGAAACACAGGGCAGGGGAAGGAGAAAACTATGGCAGCAGCAACAACAACTTCTGCTGCAGTGACGACGACACAACACCGCGCATCACCGCCGAGACAACGACAGGATTCCGACGAGGCATAAAGCAGACGATGCGAGAGAGAAAGGAACGGGTTTCTTTTGGGGAATTTTGGATTTTGCTTTTTTTCAATTGAGAGAGGAATTAGAAGATGAATATTGCCATAATATAATTTGAGTGAAGCAACTCCCTGGCACTAGCAATTGAAGACACGAACGTGAAGGAGGAAGCTCTGGCTTCTCCATGTGCAACCACGAGCCAAAGACAAGAGGGAGGAGAGAGAATACGTAAATGGGTTTCCTTCTATGATATAAACTAACATTATAACTTAAGATATAAATTTAATAAAATAAAACTAACAACTATATTAGAACTCCAAAGTACTCAAAAGGATTTCGGAAATATAATATAATAGTTCAGCTATTTCAAATAACGAACTTGTGCACAATCGCACATTAGAATATTACTTGTTTTGTATAAAATAAAATATATTATCGACACCAATAAAATAATAGAACATCGTTCATAAATATATAAAAAAAAAATTTTCAACTCAAATCATTTGAGTATTTAATATATAATTTGGCTAATAATTATAATTGAGAATAAATAAGACGGTTTGAAAATTAGGGCTATTACACTGTACCACCCTTATCAAAAGTTTCGTCCTCGAAACTTGCAAACATTTATTTAAATAATACCAAAATCTCAAGCTCGCAAAACATTAGGCGTCCAGCCTCCATTCCACCATCATCTTTTGTATCTCTACTTCAACTTGACTCGCGAAATCAAGGAGCAAAGAAAATAAAAGGGGCAAACTTGTTGGCATTGGATTCCAATAATCTCACTGGCAGAGATCTCGTTTGAAATTCATTTACTTAATCAAATCATATAAGTTTTCTTGAAATACATAGTCTAAGTAAATAATATCATATACAGACAAGATTTAATATAATAATACTATACAAATCAAATGATACAAAGACAAGGCATTACGCCTTCACATAAATAAATTCATATAGCACACGCAAAAGCGTAAACTCTCAAACGGCTTGATTCATTTATACCTAACGCTTTAGCCAATCCTTTAAACCTATTTCAACCCTTACGCCATGATATGGAGATCACAACGTATCCAAAAATAATCAAGCTCTGATACCACTTGTAACAGCCCGGATTCTCCCGACCAGCTTATAGAGGATTAAGCACAGCGAAAGAGACTCGGGTCGAGATAACCTAGACTATTACCATCACATTAAATGAACAACATCGGTGAATGTGGAACTCAAATCCCAACTATATTCAATTTTATTAACTATTACAAATATGCCCTGATTCTCATACTCTATCTTTATAAATTTTCTTTAGAAAATCCGACAGAGTTTCCTTTGAAAATAGGACAACCCTAAAACGGGAAATAATATGAACCTGTTACAATTTCAAGAAAAACTCCAAAAACATAACAGTCTCAACGCTTTCGCGGAGCAACAACCAATAGAGAATCAGGAGCACTAATAACTCCTAAATGGAGAAATAGATTATAGAAAATAAACGATGAACTATTACAAAGTGGAGCGTCCTCGCCTCGAAAACAAATACAATACTACACCAACTTGTATCAGCTTCAACTTGCAAAAGATTAACTTACGGCTTCAACCTGAAACATTTAGGATACTGCCACCCACCAAGTGACAGGCCACAGAAATGACAAAACAACATACACACATCAGCAAAGCTGAGTACTAAACCCGTGAACAAGAGTAACACATGCTTTGGTTGCTTTTACTTGAAAACGACTCTCAACAATCATCATGCTCAGATTAATCACATATCAGAACAATGTATAGTATTAGTCCTGTCGGACCCATACATGCAATACCATTATTCAATTCTCTTCATAGTACATCATCGTTCATATAACAGTAAACAAAACACAGACATATTTCATATATCTTCATTTAATTAGCCTTTAAAACATATCACGATTCCTTATGAGGAATCTAAGTTAACCGATTCTGATATAGATTATATAACTTATTTCCTTTAATCGATTTCTTATCAGAAATCCAAACTTATGCTTTCATACTTATGCTGTTATAAACAAACCCTTATCAGGCAATAATAACATAACATTTCTCACTATAACGATTCCTTATCGGAAATCCAACATCAACATAAGTTACCATGATATGCTTCTTCATCAGGAAACCAATATCGATATTTATATTCAAATATTGAATAAACAGTCATTACATTACCTGATATGATTCCTTATCGGGAATGCAATATCGAAACAACTCACTATGATACGATTCCTTATCGGGAATCCGATATCGAAACAGAGCATTTAGAATCGTTCTCCGTCCCGACACCGTATACTTTGACTATCGGTTTCCTGAACCTCAGTCAAAGTGGGGGCTTCTGTAGACATATAATCGTGTCTCCCCATTTAAGGATCCGATGATGAAACATACCGCGGCATTAGTTGGCGCGACTCAGCGGAAGAGCAATCTAAAGAACCAATCCAAAATGTGTTTTGAAATGTAATTCTAAAGCCCAATTAATTGTTCATGATGATTAATTGTATTTCAAGCCCATAAAATGTTTTAAATCCATTTTAAAAGCGCAATCAAATATTTATTATTTTAATAGATATTTTTCATAAATATTTTATTATCATTGATAAATAAATCAGATTTTTATTACGTAAAATTTCATCTCCGGAATTTTAGGGATAAAAAAGTATTTTCGAAAAACGCGCAAACGAATATGCTCGAATATTCCAGAATATGCGCCGGACGCGGGGGCTGCGCTCAGCGCGCCACGTGCGTCCAGCACATTGGCCATATCGCGTCAGGCGTGCCAATGAGCGCCTGACACGTAGATTTTGTGACTCACACAGAGTCCTGCGTCTGACGCAAGTCTTGTGTGAGACGCGACTTTCTTTTTTATCTTTTCAAAACGCGTTTACACGTGCCTAAACCTGATTGGGCTGGCCGCGTCAGGCACACCAATGTGCGCCTGACGCGTGGCACTGTGTCTACCATGTAGGCATGCGCCTGGCGCAGGGCTCGCGTGGAGCGCAAGTCTTCTTTTCCCTATAAATACCCATATTTTCCCGAATTACGGACGGCTTTCGATATTATTATTTCACGCACACAAATTCTCTCGAATACTCCGAAATACACTTCGAATACCTCAAACACTCAAACACTCAAACACTCAAATACTTTCAATACTTTCAATCAATCAATACTTTCACAATGCGTTCTTGGTTCCACGATTGCTCCGCCTAAAGATCATTGTGCTCCTCAATCTAAGCTGCATAGGTATAATCCTGAGGATCCTTGAATAAATTCCATATTACTGCTTTGAAGTTACTAATCATTTATTTCATGATGTAGATCTTTAAGTAATAATCGCTCTATTGTATATTCTAAACTCTTCTCTTTCTTTTTATTTATTTTTCATATTATTACATACTTGCCTGATCATACTATACATATTATATGATTGTCCTGCTTATTGCTTTTATCACCTCACATGTTATTTATTGCTAATCAAAGACCTAAATAAATATTCTAATATTAATCAGATTAATTTGGACAACCTGTTAGGAACCTTGTAAAACGTATCCTATTTTATTTAATTAGTACCTCCATATCGTTGGTCATGGGAGTACGGAGTCGCGCCTGTACTTCGTCTTCTGAATTGAAGACTGGTTTGGTTTCGAAAACTCTTTACATTGCCTATTCAATTTTAATTTAATTAACTTGTTGATTGTTGAGTTAAGTTCAGTAAAGTTAGTCTGTCCTGTTATTATAATATTATTTATCTTTGCTTTAATGTTTATTAGTATCATGTTAGGATTTATTTATTATTATGTAGTACTCAGCTTTGCTGATTACGTGCTTTTGTGTGTATGTCGATCATGGATGTGCCTATTGATCCTGTGATGACCCATGTGATGAGCAATCTCTCAGGATCAATAGTGCATCGTCCATTGCAGGTTTGAAGATGATGCATCATGGGTTCGGGATTCGTGGAGAGCTTGTGTTAGCTTAATACTTTAGTTTAC
Source organism: Beta corolliflora (assembly GCA_947648045.1). Classification (NCBI taxonomy): domain Eukaryota; kingdom Viridiplantae; phylum Streptophyta; class Magnoliopsida; order Caryophyllales; family Amaranthaceae; genus Beta; species Beta corolliflora. The sequence continues at coordinate 23,681 of CANSZD010002712.1, forward strand.
TTTTAATTATAGTTTGAGTTTGACTTTTTGTTGGTTTGACTTTAGTTTTGGTTTTGGAGTTGACTTATGGTTGACTAAGTTATTGTTTTCAATATTATTTATTGTTTTCCGCTGCAAAATTCTGAATAAGCCGATACGTTATCACACGGGAGATAATACTTTGATAATTCTCTAAGTTTTATATTAAAAAGGTATTTTGGAAAATAGAGGATTGTCGGGGTGTTACAGATACCATGTTTAAAACATTTGAAAACATAAAAGAGAATCATCTTCAATAAAATATATATTAAGTTCTTTTAGGAACTGAATCAAGAGTCACATCATATGTGTGTTCCTTCTTCGTTCCCTACAAATAATACAATTTAGCTTTACTGAAGTAGCATTTTGAAAAATATAACAGAGTTATAAGCAATAATCAAAATTTGCATTAAATACCCGACAAGAAATGAAATAAGAAACTTAACTTACCAACCTCGACCATATGAACAATCTTACCATTTTACATTGGTCTATGAAGCTATAGTTCCTTCATCATAAGCATCTAATGAGAGTGGTATTGATATCTCTACACTAGTGGAAAAAAACGCAAGGGCTGCAGTGCAAGGGCTGTGGTTTATTGAAAAACGCAGCCCTTAATAGTGAAGGGCTGCGGTTAGCCAAAAACCGCAGCCCTTAATAATTAAGGGCTGCGGTTTTTGGTCCGACCATGACCCTTAATTGAAGGGCTGCTTTTGGGCTAACCGACCCTAGTAGGCCCGATTAATTATTTACTTGGGCGAAATTCTCCCGCGTACACATCCCAATACAAAACCCTAACTTTCCTTCTCCCTCCCCAGTCGCACGATTTTCCCTCTCACCTCATCAAACCCCCATCCCTCTCTGACTCTCTCTCTTCGCATCTCGCCGCCGGTTCGCTCGCCGGAGTTTCTCTCTTCGCATAAGCTTGCTCGGTCCGACTCACGCATGCGCCGCGCCGGAGATTCACAGAGTTCGCACTTCTTCGTTAAGCTTCAAAGCGCCATTAAATTTAATGGTGGAGGTCCGATTCTCTCTCTCTTATTTAATTTGTTTTGTAGTTTTATGTTTTGCAACATCCTTGCCTACGCTTTTCCGCCACCGCGTGAATTCGTCTGCATCCCGTCATCTTCCACCATCAAAGCCCTAATTTCACAATTAGAGACCATCTACATTGGTTCTTATATTCTCAATTCTACAACAAAATGGAAGAAAAACCCTAAAAAAGAAGAAATTGGAGTATGAATTATGGCAGGAATTGAAGAGAATGGTTTTTCATCGATTTTGATTGTGCTCGAGTTTGTCGCATTTTCGGCTTGGGTTGTTGATGAAATGTTGACGTTTTGTTGAATGATTTGTTTAACTTTCGATTTTAGTCGTTGTTTATGTCTATGGTTTGTCAAAGGATTGATGAAATGTTGTGATGATTGATGAGAAATTTGGATTTGGTGGACCGCGTTTGCATCGTGGTCTCAATTAGCATATGGTGATGTATATGAGATCTTTGCTTGTGTGTTTGATACTTTTAGCGATGATAGTAGTCTTATGCTTTGACATGTGATTGTAGATGCAGCTAGCTTTTTTAATACTGAATACCTTGTGAGTTGTGCCTGTCATTTGCTATCTCTCTTTGAAACCGAAATCTTCTCAAATTCCTTGGCTTTGATGAAGGGTAAGTTAGATCCCATAGAACAAAGTTACACTTAAAATGTTGTAAGGTTTCATAGGGTTTGGAATAGGTGGGGCTTACGTACACACCTTGAAAAACCCTGTTTGCCGCCTTTCATATTCCATAAGGGCAAACCGGAATCGCCTTGAGGGCCATAAAGAAGTCTTGCGAACTGCTTTTATTTTTTTATTTTTGACCGTGTTTACAAACAGAGACATGCTTCCCGTATCTTAAGCACTTTTCTACACCGAAAGAGAGTGCCGCCATCATTTTGTTGCCCTTTAGTCTTTGTCATTATGCACATAGCTTTGCGATGGTTATGTATATTAGAGGTTATAGATAGGAATTTCTTTTCCGATCAATTGTGCATGTGGGACATTGTGGAATTGAAGGCGTCTTCTTTCTCTCGTTTGCAAATGATGTAAAATATGATTTGTCTTTGTCTCTCGCAGCTTTCCAAGTCTTATCTTTACTTTTATCCGGGGTAGGCTACGAGATGGATCCTAAGATTTTTCGCTCTTGGTTGTTATGCCATTTTACCGATGCCCGGTTTTGTTCAAGGTATGTCTTTGAAAGATTGGGTCAATTCTACTAGTTTACACTTTACATTCTTGAATTTTGTCGGGTTTATTATTTATTAGCATCCCTTTGTTAGCTTAATTATGGTTCTTACCCTCCCACAGTTGGATATAAGTACTTCTTTTCAAGTCGTATCCGCAGAGGTATAGTCTATGGTGATCAACCCCGAAACAGGTATGTATTACTTAATACTAACGGTTCTTGTAATTTTATAATGAAGCTAATCTTTGGGCATTTGTGCGAGCTTGATTCGTACTTGCCCAAGAATTCAAATGGGCCAAAGCCGGTTGTTGCATTTGTGACGGGTGGAGCTCGGATAATTGGGTGAGCTATCAAGAATCTCTTTTCTCCGATACCTTCTTTGTCAAGCATATGAAATATCAATAGAGGCTCTCGCTGAATTTTGTAGCTTTATGTCCTTTGTTCTATATACTTGTCCACCGCCCTTATACCTATCACTTTTAATGTGACTGTGTGTAGCAAAAGTCTTACCATAACTAATTTTGCGAGGCTAAGGAAGACACTATTCTTACATGATGGAAATCATGGTTTTTATTAACATGGACGAATGAGTTATAATTTCATGCTCCTTTAGTCCCTATCGGTATGCACCATTTTCATGCTCCTTTAGTCCCACCCCCTACATAGCCCCCGCACACCACCCCCATGCACGGACACCCCCTCACACAGCCCCCGCACTCACACCCATGCACAACCCCCGCACACACACCCAACGGACCCCCCCGCTCCACGGCCCCCACGGACCCCCGCTCCACCACCCCCCACCTACTGCCGTACCCCCACCCCCTACATAGCTCGCACACACCACCCCATGCACAGACAACCCCCTCCCACATCCCTCACACCCCCGCACATCCCCTGCACACACCCAATGCCCCCCGCTCCACGCCCCCGTCGCCGCAGCACCCTCACCCCCTACATAACCCCGCACACCACCCCCATGCACAGACCCCCTCTCCCACATCCCCGCACTTACACCCCCTCCCATGCACAGACCCCCCTACCCACAGCCCCCCACCTCCTGTCGTACCCCCTCATCCCCTACACTGCCCACGCACACCACCCCCATGCACAGACCCCCCCCCGCCTCCCACACCCCCGCAAACACACGTCACCGACTTTGTTTAAGTCATAACACTAGATTCAAAAACGATTCACATTTTCTCTATATTTGTATAAACATCATTTGCAACGAATATTCTTGTGCATGATGGTGTTTTGATGGAAAACCATTGCTCTAGTTCTTTTCCTTTTATTCTCGGATGGCTCAAGTATGAGTTGTATTGCTTCTTTTGCTAACTTTAATTTGTTGGTGGTATTACGTAAGAGTTAAGACTTGTTGTCCCATTAATCCGGTTGTTTTCTTAGAAGTTCTTAGTTTACTTGATGTAGCTACAACCTACGAAATATAAAGCAACTTCAAGTCTTGAACTCCTTCATAATTAGTAATTGTAGTTTGATGGTGGTATGTTCTTATGCAAGTGGTAAATCGGTAATCTTATATCGGGTGTATCTTTTGGTTTCGAACTGCTGCAATTTTCTATGGATTGACAATCATAATAAAGCGTGTATGAGGGTTCATTGACAACAAGTCAATGAATGCCGTATAAACTCCTTCATAATTATTATTTTCTCTTTGATTTTTGTTCTTTAGGTGTTTTTGCATTTCATAATACATGTGCTCTGGTCATGTTTGATGATTCTTGCTTTGAAAGTGGTGCCCATACTCCAGGATACGAGTTTAAGTCCATGCTTTGAAATTGGAGTTGTTTTTTTTGCGGGCGTTGTAGGGGTTAATTTCATAAGAGTAAGGCGTTATATATTGATTTGTATTAATCTCTCGGAGTATGAGAAAAAGGTATGTGTTATTCTTTCTCTTTTTTTTTGTCTTGCTTTTAATCGAATTATGTTTTAGAAATTAGAACCCTTTTATCCGAAGTTGATTGTTCGAGGATGAACCTTATTTTTCCCCTTTTCCCCCTTAGTTGAAGATGATTGTTCGAGGAATTAGTATGGGCATTGTTGGCCCCTTTGGGATCATGGTGCTGGTTTTGTTTAATTGTTTTTTGCCATCATTGCTTAGTTCATGCTCAAAGTTGGTGAATTTAGTTAGTTATGGATATTTGTAGGATTTCTTGGCCTAATATGCATCTAAGTGATTGTTTTTAGGGCTTTAATGGTTTGATCCATGGTCAAGTTGTTGTTTTTAAGACTTTAATTGCTTGATCTATCTATCTAAAACTCTATGTTATTGTAAAATTAATCCAATTAACAAGACTTTATACATCCATGATGATACGAATGTCCAATTTTCCAACGATGCTTTTTATGGTGTTCGTAACTCCTTTAACGGGTCAGATTTCATCCCAATTCAATGCTTCTCTTTCTTTTTCTTTTTTTAAATGAATTTCATAAATCTATGTGGTGAACCGAATGTATGGTACATAAGTACTTGATGTTTATTATTGGAGATTGCTTTTGTTATTAAGGTTAGGGTTTGTGAAAGTTTTCTACAACTCTAGTCTTGCTTTGAATTTATTCCTTAGTTATGGTTCTCGTAATTCATCTCTAGCTAGTGTGGAATGTTGAGCTATATAGTCGATTATCACTTGTTAAGTTCTCCATATAGATGAATTTTTGCCGCACGATAGTGAAAAACTATGTGGTATGATTTCCTTAAGGGTTAAGACCTCATGATTTTAGTAATATCGCAAGTTTATGTTCATCTCTTTTATGTAAGATTGTGGGATTTCTAATTATGATGACCATTTGCTATGCTTGCAGTGGCTGTCTTAGCAGATGATACTTTTCATGAATTGATTGTTTCGTACCTTTGTTCCACAATAGCGTCCCTCTTTCTTGTTTGTGTTGTGCCATATTAATATTTCATTTTGTGTGATATCTAAAATTTGTTAGACTACTTGGGTTGAATAAAAGATTCTTAATAATTGTTAGAATTGATATTGTTATGTCAAATATCTCGTTAAACACAAGAAGAATAAGGGTGCTGAAGCTTTCCCGGTTTGTTGGACTTTCCATTTCTGTTTTGTCCTTGCGTACTCATTTAGGCTTTTCTTTGTAAATTGCTGTACAAAGTACCTGTACAAAGTTGATGTTCTGCATATTTGTTTTTGTTGTGTCTCTATGGGTTTTTGAGTTATATGTCATTTAACCTGTGGGTTTGGATTAGTCTGTCTTGCTTTCTCGGAGTTCCCGCATATATATTATATATGAATTCATGCGTATATCTCATCCTTGTTATAGCTGTTTTGAGTAGTGTGTTGTATGCACTAAAGACTAAAGCATTTCGTAAATAAATGTTCTTGGAGGGTATTGTTTTTATAGTGTTGTCTCTTGAGGGAAAAGTTTCGCTTAGGTTTAATGCGCGGGGTTCTTCATTTCATAATATGGAGTTTGAGGGCTTGTTTTATCTTACATGTTATGCGCCCTTTATCGACCACCCCAAGGTCCCAGGTGATTTCAATTTTTGATTGAATGGAACATTTTTGTCATATATGGAACATAGCTCATGTGTGGCTTATTTGGTTAAGTTGGGTGGTTGATTTAGAAACTTTGCAAATCTTATACTCTTAGTGACATGCTTGAAAGTTGAGAGATTTGTTGAGGCGAAAGTGCGGATGTAAAGGGTATATTTTTAATCTTCTCATCATATGATTGCTTTCAAACACATTTTTGTTACGGGGTGGATTGGTGGAAATCATTTCGATGATCAGCGTGTTAACATTTTTTATTGGAAACTGGACCTCATTGGTTCTTATTTTTCGATCCGGGATATTGTAGGACGGGATTCATTCGGGATGGTGTTACCTTCCACATCCCGACAAGGTAGAAACTAGAGGAGAAGATGCTCACTTCATATGCATATAAAAACAACGGTTGGTGTTGCGGATGGTGTTGGTGGTTGGGCGGATGTTGGTGTTGATCTTTGGAGTTTATGCTCGACTACTACATTTTAATTTGTTACTATTTTCTTTATATTTGTATGAATAACATAAGTTGCAATGAAAAGTGATACTTATATATATATGTAACTATTACTGGATCATTTAGGACAAAAAAATGCAAAAAAAAAAAAAAACAAGGGTCGCGGTTTTTGGAAAAACGCAGCCCTTAGTGGGTTAAGGGCTGCGGTTAAGGGCCAAAACCGCGGCCCTTGGTGAGTTAAGGGCTGCGGTTTTGGCCCTTAACCGCAGCCCTTAACCCACTAAGGGCTGCGGTTTTTCCTTGACCGCAGCCCTTAACGCGCTAAGGGCTCCTAAATGCCAAGGGCTGCTAGTCTAATGGCTGCGGTCAAAAAACGCAGCCCTTGGGCCCTTTTTGACCGCAGCCCTTGGGGTTTTTTCCTCTAGTGCTATGAACATATGTTTGGAACACTTTGTGTCGAGCTATTACGAATTGTTCTTGCTCACTAGGTGTTGTTTCTTCCTTCATGTTCCATTTAGCCTGAGTTCCATTATCGGAATTCAGATCCAACAAATGCGATCTGTAACACCATGGAATTCCCTCCTTATTTTTCGCGCTTATTTTTCCCTTAGTTGATCTCTTTTCACTAAAATTGAGTATTTATTATACAAATAATTATATCGTATAAGTTATAGTTTGTCAACTTGTTTTAAAAAAAACTATATTTATTTAGTGTATGTTATTATTATATTTATATGAAATATTATTTATTTTTATGGTAGTTAAATATACGCATTGAGGTTACGCTTTATATTTTATCGACTCGTCGCGCGTTTGGACCGTTTAAGTAGCGAGAGGGGTCCGAAATGTTACACGATTAATGCTGGCGAGATTTTATGAAGTAATATGAGGATTTTTTTTTTCATAATTTTGAAGGGTTTATAACCCCCTTGTAACCCTCTCATATTCATTCTTAATACCCACATCAAATACCATCCATTATGCTTGGTTTCCTTCCCTTTTATTTCTCTTATTAGGGGCACCAAACTAACGTGAATATGGTGCTCATTCCCCCGTAAACTTTTCGGCCTCCTTGAATGAGAAAAAAGTGACCATTTCCTTCATCTTCTTCCACCATTGTTGCTCACCATGAATCACCATTTTTATTCACCCTTTTCTCACATATAACACATAATATATCTTCACTCTTATCTTGGGATTACTAAGCTCTTGTTGGGGTTGCTAGGAGGTTATCACTTGGAGGACGAATCGGCGCACGACGGCGGAAACTAGACAACTTAGCTTCACTCCTCCAGTTGGCCCAGGTAACTAACGGCGATCCTAGTAGGATTAGAATTCGTTTAGGATTTATCTAGTTTTAATACTCAAGTTTGGGTTACTATTCTTTTAAGAATTTGGGTGGGAATATATATATATATATATATATATATATATATATATATATATATATATATATATATATATATATATATATATATATATATATATATATATATATATATATATATATATATATATATATATTTCTCCATGAGATTTTATGAATTATATGATTATGTGATTATTTTGGGTTTTGGAGTTTGATAAATATGTTCATCTATATAAATCAACGTGAGTTATAAGTTATAGTTGTTATTCTATATATAGTAAATTCATGTTCTTTGATTCATGTATGATGTGCTTTGTGATGGTTGTCTTTGTAATATGAAACTTGAGTTATTATTACTATAGTATGATGTTTTTCTTTTCTCCCTTGAAGAATGACGCATGATGCATTTGTAGTGTCAACTTAGATGAATTTGTAAATTAGAGGTGGGTTGTTGGTCTATAAAACTATCACTCATGTTACTGTATGATGGTGGTTCTTTACCTCTTCATTAGTTCACAGTTTTGGAGATGCGCAACGTCGTCAGTTTGTTCATCTTTTTCCTCTCTTGCCTTATGCTTGCATAATACTACATATTAAGTTTTACAGTGGCTTTGCTTGTATGTTTTTGAGTTGTAGAATTAATAGTAGAATATATGTAACCTTACTTTACGTTATTTGGCATATATCATAATAGTTCAGCCTTATATTAGAGAAGGCTAGTCAACTATACTCCTAGATTATAGCTATTATTTAGCAGCTTGTAAGCACTCATCACAACAGCTTGTAGTTCATTTGAATAGTATGGTATTTTTGTAGTAATTTCTTTAAGTCATGATATGGTATTATCTATTGTGGGTGCGTATTGCTAAGGTTTAAGATTTCATGTTGTAAGTGTTCCATCATAGCTTGCTTAGTATGTACGTGGGTCTGGTGCTGCTATTTTCATATTCTTCATTGCTATATTTGCTTAGTATGTATTAGATGGTTAATAGGTGAGGTGTTATTATTTGTTATGACTTTGTATATCTTCTCGTAAGAGTATACACATAAATGATAAAGTTGTGATTATTTTTTTAAAGGTGGTTATATTATATTGGTCAAATCTCTTAAGTTATTGTTATGACTATGTATATATGAGTGTTTTAATTATTTTACGATGGCTTGTTGTTTGTAATTAAATTGAGAGTATAATAATGTTGTACTTTTATAAATCAATATCTAAGTTGTCGACGTTACAGTACTCGAGGGAGAATAATACAGTCTTTAGTACCGTTTTGCCAAGAGTTATGTACCGGGGTATTATAACTAACGTTGTAATTAACCTTGTACCCAAACTCAGACAACGAGAGTGTAGTAGTTGGAGTATTTGACTATACTGTGTTTTTGGTGTATAAGTATGTTTTAATGTTGGTTTATTCTTTTTAGTTGGGTGAAATGATTTTTATTAGTATTATTATCACTATTACTTTGAGAAGAATAAATATTGTTGAATTGAGACTCTTGGATTGCGATCCTAGTTTCTGCTGATTTAGGTGTGAGGCCTGAAGAGCATCCTTATTATTTATATTTGATGAATAAGTTATAGTATTTATTTGTAAAAATATTTTATTGAGATTAAGATATCCGGTGGGATAGATGTAGTCCCTGATGAAGAATATGCCAACCACCTAGGTTGCGATTTAGGGGCATTACCTGGGTTAATTATTGTCGTACGAGAGGTTGGGAAGTACTGAGCTGGGTACTATCCTGCATCGGGAGTTTGGCCATTCTTAGACACATGCAGTAGGGAACGTAAGCCCATAGGCTGTCTGGAGATTTCGATCTGAAAAACCTTAGGAAGTGGGTTGCGATCCACTGGCGTTCTGCTCTTTCTCAAAACCAATTATATTATTTTGGAGGCTTATGCTATGGATCTTGTATGCTTATATTAAATTTATTAATCATGATTTACTTTATTTAAGCATGTTAAACTGTTAGTTGTTGTTTGGCTGTTATTTGTTTCAGTTTGATATTTTATGTTGATTGGGACTTATTTATTAATGCTTGATAACTCCTACGTGGATCCTAATTGAGCTGGGAGAGCTGTTAGCTACTCCCCAATTAAATATTTATTATTTTAATAGATATTTTTCATAAATATTTTATTATCTTTGATAAATAAATCAGATTTTTAATCCGTAAAATTTCATCTCCGAAATTTTGGGGATAAAAAAGTATCTTCGAAAGACGCGCAAACGAATATGCTCGAATATTCCAGAATATGCGCCGGACGCGGGGGCTGCGCTCAGCGCGCCACGTGCGTCCAGCACATTGGCCATATCGCGTCAGGCGTGCCAATGAGCGTCTGACACGTAGATTTTGTGACTCACACAGAGTCCTGCGTCTGATTCAAGTCTTGTGTGAGACCCAACTTTCTTTTTTATCTTTTCAAAACGCGTTTACACGTGCCTAAACCTGATTGGGCTGGCCGCGTCAGGCACACCAATGTGCGCCTGACGCGTGGCATTACGTCTGCCACGTAGGCATGCGCCTGGCGCAGGGCTTGCGTGGAGCACAAGTCTCCTTTTCCCTATAAATACCCGTATTTTCCCGAATTACGAACAGCTTTTGATATTATTATTTCACGCACACAAATTCTCTCGAATACTCCGAAATACACTTCGAATACCTCAAACACTCAAATACTTTCAATACTTTCAATCAATCAATACTTTCACACTGCGTTCTTGGTTCCACGATCGCTCCGCCTAAAGATCGTTGTGCTCCTCAATCTAAGCCGCATAGGTATAATCCTGAGGATCCTTGAATAAATTCCATATTATTGCTTTGAAGTTGCTAATCATTTATTTCATGATGTAGATCTCTAAGTAATAATCGCTCTACTTTATATTCTAAACTCTTCTCTTTCTTTTTATTTATTTTTCATATAATTACATACTTGCCTGATCATACTATACATATTATATGATTGTCCTGCTTATTGCTTTTATCACCTCACATGTTATCTATTGCTAATCAAAGACCTAAATAAATGTTCTAATATTAATCAGATTAATTTGGACAACCTGTTAGGAACCTTGTAAAACGATTGCCTAAATAACATGTCATTAAAAATTAGTCTTTTATGTGTTTCCTGAACCAATTTAGACTAATTATTTTTAGGGTGTATAAAAATATTATATGGTTATTCTTTGGCATAAAATTTGCAATGAATCGATATTTAGTAGAGGCCAACTTTGGGCGAATGTGGTTCATTATGACCATATTCGTACCCTCACCCCCAAACTTAATTTTTGGTTCATTTTGACCATCTATGGAGTCATGACGGGGAAATCTACATTGGATAATTTGTCCCTACGATTTTCCCATATCCAATTAGGTTTATGATTCTTCCTAAAAAGAATTGTTGGCGACTTCTTTCAATACAAAACAATTTTCAATAAAACCTTTACAGTGGGGTAGTCAAATCTAATACGCGCTCACACCGCGTAGGCGAAATAAAAACACGCCTACACATAAGAGTTTGAAGTACATTTTCACCCAGAAGGATCTCAATATGAGGCAGAGGAGATGGTTAGAACAGATCAAAGATTATGACCTAGATATCCAGTATCATGAAGGGAAGGCGAATATAGCTGTCGATGCTTTGAGTAGGAAATCAAGCCATAGCATGAATGCGTTGGTAGTTTCCGAGGAATTGTGCCGAGATATGCAAAAGCTTAGCCTATAAATTCTAAATCCTGGGGAGATCGAAGCAAGATTGAGTGCTTTGTCATTGGGGTTGTCAGTTTTCGATGAGATCAAAGAGGGTCAAGTTGGAGACGAGCACCTAGATAAGATTAAGGAGAAGATGAAGCAAGGCAAGGAAACTTTAAGATTCATGATGATGGAAGCTTGAGGTTCAAGGGAAGGTGGTGTGTACCACAAAAATGTGAAGAGTTTAAGAGAAGGCTTATGGATGAGGGGCATAATACTCCATATTTTGTGCACCCTGGGGTGACAAGTTGTATAAGGATCTTAAGGAAATTTATTGGTGGCCGAATATGAAGCGTGAAGTCGCTGAGTTCGTGTCAAAGTGTCTGACCTGTCAGAAAAGTAAAGATCGACCATAAGAGACCAATGGGGAAGAGTCAATCCTTATAAGTTCTTGGATGGAAGTGAGATTCTATATCCATGGATTTTGTGACTGCTTTGCCGAAGACGAGAAATGGCAATGATACTATTTGGGTTATCGTGGACCGTCTGACGAAGTCTGCCGTGTTCGTTCCGATCAAAAAGATATGGAAAAGAAGCAACTTGCGAAGACATATATCAAGCATGTAGTGAGACTGCATGGAATTCCGACGGACATTATTTCAGATCGTGATTCGAGATTCCTCTCGAAATTTTAACAAAAGGTCCAGTTGAATCTTGGAATAACGTTGAAGATGAGCACTACTTTTCATCCTGCGACTGATGGTCAGACTGAAAGGACCAACCAGACTATGGAAGATATGTTGAGAGCGTGCGCAATTGATTTCCAAGGTAGTTGGGAAGATCACTTGGATTTGATTGAGTTTTCGTATAACAATAGTTACCATGCGAGTATTAAGATTGCTCCTTTTGAGGCGTTGTATGGGAGGACGTGTAGAAGTCCCATTTGCTGGAATGATTTTAGTGAAAATATAGTATCCGGGACGGAATTTATTGAGGAGACTGTTAAGAATGTCAAGTTGATTCAGGCTAGAATTCAAGCTGCTCAAGATAGGCAGAAGAGTTATGTTGATTTGAAGTGAAGAGAAGATGAATTCGCAGTTGGTGATAAAGTGTTTTTGAAAGTGTCACCGACTAAAGAAGTAATGAGATTTGGTAAGAAGGGCAAACTAAGTGCTAAGTATGTTGGCCCATATGAGATTTTGCAAAGAATTGTGAAGGTAGCTTATAAGTTGGATTTGCCAATGGAATTTGAGAAAATGCACGATGTGTTTCACATTTCCCAACTCAAGACATATATCCCTGGTGAGAATCATGTCTTGGACCCCGAAAGAATTCAAATTTATAGTAGCCTCACGTATGAGGAAAGGCCTGTGAAAATCTTGGATAAAAAGGTGCGTCGTACACGCAATAAGGAAGTGCATATTGTAAAAGTGCTTTGGTCTAACCATGAGTCTGAAGAGGCAACGTGGAAAGCCGAAGATGAAATGAAGAAAAAGTATCCTGAGTTATTTATTGAGGTGAGTTACAAAGGCGTAACTCGTTTTCTTTAAGGGCGGTAGAATGCGATAGAATTTCGCGCTTTTTGCCTTATTTTATGGTACTTTTATGCATTTTTATGCTTATTTTGGCGATTTGCACATGTTGGTGCAAAATAAATTGGTTCTCCACATAGAAACATGTGTTCACGAGTAACACAAGTGGTTTTACAGTTGGTAAAAGTGTGTAGACGTTGTGACACAAGTATTTCCAAATGGAAGTTTGAGTCAAAAAATTTGAAACTGTGAGGGTTTTCGTGCCAAGTTTCGGGACGAAACTTTTTTCAAGAGGGGTAGACTATAATCCACCATAATTTTATGAATTTTATAAATATATTTTAATGTATATTTATATATATTTTGGAATTTAAATAATTTATTTCTTAGAATGTTGACTATTTGAAAGTCAAAAGGATTTTTATGATTTTAAGTAATCAAATATTTTATTTAGTCATACTTTGAGAATTATTTAATAGTGTAAACATCTTTGAATTGTAGTGTAAAGGATTTTAAAATGGGTTAGAGGAACCCAACTCAACTCAAGTACCCAATCATTAAATGATTGTTAAAAGCCCAAACACATTTCCCTAAGCCCACAAGGGGTTACCTATATAAACCCAACAAAACCCGAAATTTCCACACATTTAACACTCACCCTAAATTTTCTCTCCTCTCTTTTCTTTTCTCTCTCCTCCCCCACGGTTCTCTCTCTCTCTTCCTTCGGCTCTCCTCTTATCTTGGCCAGCAGCAGCAGCGCCGGCCACCGCCGCCGCCCAGCAGCCGACGGCAGCCAGCCCAGTCGCCTCCCCTACCGGCGTCTTTCTCCTCCTGCCTCTCTTTGGTTTATTTCTCTTCCTCCTCTATTTTATTTAATATTAAGTTTATATTTTTTTAAGGATTGATTTAATGATTTCATGATTAAAGTTTATAGTTTGATGATTTAAATATAAATTTCAGATTATGTAATTTGTATAATAAAGTAATTAAATTTCAGATTTATTAATTATGTTTAAATTAGGGTTTTAAGTATCAAATTAAATCATGGATTTTTAGGGTTTTATGAGTTAGAAATTGTAGTACTATATTATAGTTTATGAAAATTGAACACTCTTATGTGTATGATTATGTTTAAGCATGTTTTAAAGGGTTTTAAACACATTATAAGTTGCTGGAATTTTATTAGTATGCTTATGATGGAGTTTTAATTGTCAAAGTATGGGTTTTTGAGAGTTTTAAATGACTAGTAAGGTAGTACTATGCTAGGAGACATTAATAATTGAAGTTTTAATGATTTTAAACACTTTTAAAGAGGGTTTAAAATATTTTAAAGTTGCTAGAATTTTATTTGAGTATTGATTAGTGGTTGTATTGATATTTAGTAGGCGGAGAATTCTCTTTAGGCGACTTCTAAGGTTGTTAAAGTGGACTCGCATATTGTCTACACAAGGTACGTACATACCTATGTGTTAGTAGACTAGTTGTCCGAAGATTAGTATTGATGTAGTATCATGTATAGGGAACTATTTATGGTTCATATGTGATTTATATTCAAGTGGAATTGCATGTTTTATGCCGTTATGTGAAGCATGTTGCTTATGTTGGTTATACTATGTTTGTATGGATGATTGATGCAAGCATATGGGATTGGGAACTTTATTTTATTAATTCACATGAGGGATTAACAATTATGTTGTTATTGGATCATGAATTAGATCATGTTGTTCCCTTTGAATTATTTTATTTACTTTATGAGAACCGAGGGCCTTATTTGGTAAGTTGGTTAGTCACCTATGAAAGGTTGGTTGATTGTTGACTTAGATCAACAAATAAATAATGGTTATGGAACTAATAATGGATTTATTCTTGCGATCCACTGGCGTTCTGCTCTTTCTCAAAACCAATTGTATTATTTTGGAGGCTTATGCTATGGATCTTGTATGCTTATATTAAGTTTAGTAATCATGATTTACTTTATTTAAGCATGTTAAAGTGTTAGTTGTTGTTTGGCTGTTATTTGTTTCAGTTTGATATTTTATGTTGATTGGGACTTATTTATTAATGCTTGATAACTCCTACGTGGATCCTAATTGAGCTGGGAGAGCTGTTAGTTACTCCCCACTAATTGTGGATGTTTGTTGATAAATTTTGCTGGTTAATATGTTGCAGTATAGTTTTATGTCATGGGATATGAGAGAGAGGCTGACGAGCTTACTTAGGAGGATTTTGAGATCATGTTATCCCGTTATAAATACTCTGGATTGTTGTTCTTTGGGATTTATTTTTGATGTTGTTTTAGATTTCATTTTTGAACTTTAGAGTGACACTGTCCGTCTTGACGATATTTCCGCTATCGTCTACTATTTAATAAATCTTTCTATTTTGTTTATTCTTTGCTTGTGATTGGATGGAGTGTTACACGATCTTTCTGGTTGATCGAGGCTACTTAAATTATTTAGCACTTCCATCATATGAATCTTATGTTGAGCTGGAATTATTAACTCTAGAACTCCCTTTTTCAATATCAGGAACTTGTTCCTAGTGTGTTCGTTCCTAAAATGGAAGAACAAGAACTTGTTCCTTCATTTTGGATTATCAAAGAAATTATGCTCTGTAAAATAAACCCAAAAACATACTTTGTGCATTTTAATGTTAGCAGATTAGTCTATATAAATAAAGCATAAAATGAAATGAAGTTCCTCAAAAAAATATAATCTCGTATGAAAAGGAACTTTTGCTTTGTTCAAGTGAACTAAGATTAATTTCAAAAGAATTAGGAACTTGTGTCAAATGTTGGAATGTTCCTATACCATTTAATAGTTCCACTAATCTCAGTTTACCATCGCTTCCTTCAAATCAATGGTCAATGTTTCTTGATTTGAGAAACTGATTTTATGCATTTAATTTAGTGGAAATAGAATAAGTAGACAATAGGAACAATTGGCTATTATAAGAGAATGAAGGCACTGACACTGTAATTACTTAACTCACTTAATCACTTAGTCAGGCACACTTAGAACTTCATTAATTAAGTTATTATATAATATTCATTTGGATTAAACGTGAGATTAGATCATAGGATCATGGATTAGTGGCTTTAAACCACGTTGTTCCTTTGCTAGAGGAACAAGCACATCATGCGCCACTTTGTACACGTTCAATTGAACGTATTATACCCAGTATCCTACTTTCCAAAATTATAGGAATTTGTTAAGCATGATCTCTTATTATCTTCATAGTTAAACCTACAAAACATAATTATACTTGCACAAAACTTGAAGAGAAGTTAGATTGAAATAATTCATTTTTATGTAAAACTCATAAAACAACTTCTCTTTCATAACCTTCTACAATCATGTATTAATAAGGGATATTAAAATACATATTTGAGAATAATAATGACCAAGATATATAGTAGTATGTATATATTATTACCCAATTTCCTATGAAATATATTTCACCTTTTACATACTTTTTCCACCTTTTCTATTGAGAGGAACTCATGTCTAGAACTACTTTCTAGAAACAACCTCTACATCAAGAGATGTAGGTTCCTTTCACATGACCTGCAAAATAAGCAAGCTCTTGGTTTTTAAGACCCAAATATATGTTGGGTCCTTTCTTGTTAGTAAGAGCAACATAAAGTATCCATATTTCAACCAAATAAGATTCACATATCTTCTACTACTAACAAGAACAATCATGCATTCATACCGTAAATATCTAATGTACTCATAATGCATGGAAAAATAATTCTTAGGTAGAAAATTAAATATATAAATATTACCTTGCCTAAGGAATAAAAATTTTAAGTTCCTAAAGTGCATGTATGCATTGTTCCATATGACTTGTTCCTCAAACCTATTTCTAGTATATAACTTATTTGATATTTTAAAATCAATTCGAAAATCTGAAATTTGTCTAAAAAAACCAAATTTAAGGTTATCCGAAATTGATATAAAAACATCAAAGGAAAATAAAATAATTTTACTAGAAATATTATTGGAACAAGCTCTAAATTAATGTGTGCATACAAATCTAATATCAAGGAAGAGACACGTACCTCAAAAGGGTCATTGTTAATCCTGAGTTACTATTATTTAACAATAAGAAGTCGGATTGCACTTGTTCCTCTGACTGGTGTAGGGTAGAGTTTCTTTCGTCAAGTTTCTTGTAATTGTTCCTCCTTCCAGGAACTTAACTCAACAGGGTTTTCTGCATATAACTGACTTCCAGCTCTGATACCAATTGTTAACTCGGAAGAAACACTACAAGAGGGGGGGTGAATTGTAGTGTGGAATTTATTGCCCAAATAATGCGGAATTTAAATCATAAGCAATAAGGAACAGAAAGTGTAAGAGAGATTTTTACGTGGAAACTTCTTGTCTCAATACAAGAAGAAAAATCACGACCTCCTATGAATTTAAACTCTTCACTACAATAGGGAACCTCCTCTGTTACAACCTATTACATACCCAAGTTCCACTCGGAACTCCGACGCTCTCACAAGTTCCACTATATACTCTAGACTTAACTCTAAGTCTCTCAAGAGTTCCAACAACTCTTTACGAAAGGTTTACTCAAACCCTTACTTCACCCCAAAATAGACTTCACCCTAAGTATATGCATACACAACAAGAACTTACTCAAGTTCCTAACTCGAACTTGATACAAGAATTCACTCAAACTCTTAACCAAGTCCTCCATTACAAGAGTTCACTCAAATTCTTTAACCCCAAACTCAAATACAGACACTTGATAATTTGGTTTAACCCTAGTATATAGAAACTGAAGAATAGTAAAGGAACATGACACTCGTAGGAACTTGGAACTCACAGGAGCTAACTCAAAACGAGGAATTGAAAAATATAATTCTTTTGTAACGCTATTCCTTAAGTCAGACCTTATGGAATGACACAAGTCAGACCTTATGGAATGACACCAGTCAGACTCTTTTTCAACTGGTCCATTAACACCCATGATCTCCGTTAACTAAACATTTACACCCATGTTCTCCATTTACACGCATGTTCCTTAAATTGAGGAACAAGATAAAACTAATTAACAACCCACTAACTGAACGTAAAATTATGTTGATGATGGAGAAAAGAAAACATGTGATTAATTTAATTAATTAATAAATTAAAGACTCTTAACTAAAGAAGACTCCTAATATAAGTCCTAAATTAACTCTAGAAGATAATTACCAAAAAATATCTTATTAAAAGATATTTTAAATAAAATCGTAAAAGATAATTAATTAAAGCAACATTATTTTAAATAAAATTATCAATTAAACTAATTCCTGAAAACACTCTAACTACCTTGTATTTTATTTAAAATTATTTATTAACTAATTAACCACTAACTCTTTAAAACATGTCACGTTATATTTAGTTATTACATCAGATTGACTTTTCATTGTTCCTATCTTTCGTTGTTCCCGAAGTGACCAGTTCCTTTGCTTAGGAACACACTCAGAGGTTGGAGACAACCAAAGAAAGATTTGCTAAACTAACCAAATGAACCTGTTGCATGGTTAACGTGATCTTTGACTCAATCTAATTAATTTGAGACTCCTAACAATTTTAGAATGTTATTCCAAAACTAGTTTTAAAAGATTAAAATATATTATTCTTAATTTAAATAATATCTTTTAGATATATATTCCTTTTTTATCTCAACCGCTTGCCCACTTATCTTTTGACTTTAAGTTCCACGAGTTCCTTTTGACCTTGTTCCATTACCTTTCACGTTTCCACATATTTACATGAATCCTAGAAAATAAGCTCATATTTTCTGCCTTCATGCTCCATACTGCTCCAACTCAAGAAACGCATGCTGATAGCTCCACCTCAGGAACTCGATGTGCTAGTTCCTTTAAGGAACTTCGCACTCATAGTTCCTACTCAGGAACTTCTTGTTTCAACTCTGAAACTTCATCTTGCTGCTCCCACTCAGGAACTACTTCGAAACTTCAAATTCAATGTTCCTCTTAGGATATACCTAGGAACCGCTCTATTTGTGTTCCTTCTAGGAACTCTTCTAGGAACTTTGTTGCTGCTTGTTTTTGTATCATTTTTCTTGAACTTTTCATATTTGGTTCCAACTTAGGAACTTACATAAAGTCTAGCAGCACATCTGTATAATCAGACTTCTTCTCTCTTTGGATTTCTTCCTCAGGAACTTTACTTGTTGGAATTCCTTCATGATGTGATATATTTAATCTTCCATGACTTGTTCTATGTTAATGCAGTATGCACATCTCAAACACACATATTAGTCAGATAATCATCATTTGTTCACAATCATCAAAATACTACATGACTCAACAACTTTTATTCAGAAAAAGGCTTCGGCTTCTTTATCTACCAGCATATCTCATCTTTCGTGGGATTGAATTTGGAAGTATCCTGGTTATCCGAAGCATCATATGTTCCTCTGGCAACTACGGTGGGATAAGATGCCTACAAAAGCTAATATTAGTGTGTTTATCCAAAGTTGTAATAAACATTGACCTTTTTGTCCAAATGAACCTGACGATATATGAAACATATTGTGAGGACGTGCCACAGGACTCAGTAACTTTCGTTTAAGGATTGGATTCATGATAATGCCACTACCTTCTAGCTAACTTCCTCCTCTCATGTTCCCCATAATGTCACCTTCATCTTCACTCTTTGGAGCCTTTGGCTACATATCGAAATGCTTGGACTTTCCAAAAAAAACTATTCCTTTCGCTTTTCTTATTAAAAACTCTCGCTGGGCCGCAATTGAATGGTTCTTTTCCCAAACCAACCTAAAGTGGTAAAGCTCTCAGTTCTCCCTCCATCTCTCCTTTTTGGTATCCCCCTTCCTATAAATGCCTAAAAGTTAATGTTGATGGTTCCTTCTTTTATGCAACCAAGGATGCTTTCTTAGCTGAGGTTTGTAGAGATCTTATGGGAAATTGGGTGGAAGGAATTCATATGTCTACCTATACTTTGGATGCCTTAGAAGCATAACTCAAAGCTATTCTTATGAGCTTGCAGTGGGTTCGAAGGAATAACTAGAACTCTTGCTTGATTGTCACTGACTATAGTGCAGCTTTCACGAGACTTCATAAATCAGATTTAACAAAAAATCATGTGACCGCTTTATTTGATGAATGCATGGAGTTAATGTCCGCAATGCCAACGGTAAAAGTGCAGCATGAAGGCAGATCGACAAAAGATGGCTCTATCTGCATTTTGTATTCCCCTCCCCCGGCTTGTAATGCTATATATATTCAAGACAAACTTTCATGTAGTATGATGCAACACTCTACTAGTCTTATGGTGGGTGGATCATGAGGATTTTGTAACTAACCTTATTGCTGAAGTAATTTAAGTGCTCTTTTATTCGCCAAAAGAAAAAACTCATCTCATGTTATGTCTTTGACCATGGTACAAATCCTCGTGGGGACATGGGGTAGGGATTTATGGGAGGGCTTTATAGATCAGGCTCTTAACCTATGATTGGTAATGTGCACCTGATAGAAAAAGTACTCTATAGACATATGGATCTTATATTAAAGTACTTTTGAGTTTATTTCAATGTTGCGAAATTACGTGGAATTAAATGTTCTCCAAAGTGGAGAAAGCATAGCAATAACAAATAGTTCAATGAGCTAATACCTAATACTATTATCTTCATCGTAGATAATAAAACAATTAGACTATCCACAACCATAATATTATCTCATTCTAAGTTAGTATAAGTCTATGAAGCACAAAAGTCTTCGTAACCTAATGTTTCTCGTTTCCGATAGCTTTTCATACTCGAAACTCCAATCATTTTTGCTAACAAAAGCAAAAATGGTAGGGAAATAAGGTTTTTGCATTTTAAAATTTCTCAAAACCCAAGCTATTGTCGTACTACATAAGTTTGTAATTAAGTTATGAAAATATGCTTATTGATAAATATTTTTTGTTCGGCAGATTCCCATGCGTTACGCACCCGGAAAATAAATTTAACAGTGCTATCAACGAAATAAGAGTTTAACATATTTCAGATTTATTTTCTGGTCAAGTTAGTTTTGACCCCAAAAAAGGCCAAATAGGCCATAAGCATAAGATTTGTTTTGGATGTATACTCTCAGCTGTAGTTGAATAGGTGATAGGCTTGAGCAGTTCTGAGTAGCAATTTGAAATGGACTAGCAGCAAACATTTGATCGAGTTAATAGAAAAGATGAAATGTACTGCTAAATAGATCTTAAGAAAGGTGTCATAAATCTTCAGATATGTTACAACTTTGATATGGATGCTCGTCAAAATAAACAAGCTTCCTCTTGATGAAACTTAACAATTCAACAAAGAAGCAGAGTCAAATTCTATGCAGATGCACTGGCAAAGCAGGGACGAGGGACTAAATTAAAGGTGTGCATTTGAGACTTGGAATAATTATTTACAAATCGCAGGAGTATTATACGTAGAGACAGCTAGAGCACACGGTTCGATCACTAAGGCAACTGTGTCAAACTTCAAACCAGTCAAGTGGGGGGGAGGGGGCAAGTTTCCAAAAATCAGCCTGCATGACCACCGTGTGAGCTGACTGCTCGCTTTCTTCACCGTCTGTTCCTTGGTTCCCCTTGTCAAGCTCAGTTTGCCTTGTGACCAGTCGGCCATGGAGCTCTTAATCTATACTTGTGTGTAAGGCTATCTATAACTAGAAGCCCCAAGATATTGAAGCATTTGTAACAGCTGAGGTGGAAGATCAAGAGAAGACGGTGACACAAAAAATGCTCGTACTTTACATGCATAAGGGTATAGGACACCAGGCAAATCAATATCTTACAAAAAAATTGTAAAATACAGCCCATATATCAACCAACCTTTAACGTGAGTTGCTTTCCTAAATTGGGTTTTGCGGCATATTGCCATATGTTACTAAAGAGAGAATGAATACATGCTGCGTTCATAGCAAAAAAATTAATTTGGAACTGTTGCTGTGACTGTCCTATGTCTGGGATCCGTGAGAACCGTCTGAACAAGAGCAAATCCAGCTTCACTTAGTGTGGCTTCCAAATCAAGCAGGTAGTATTCATCAAGAAATGGTTCTGTGCTCTTCATTAATGTAAATAGTACTGGAGACAGTTCCTGAAATGAAACTCACATTACGGAGTTAAGTTGAAAGTTCAAACCACAATAATAACAATGAGTTCTAGAGAGGATTAACAGTGTTGGAGCCCAATCTTTATTACACATTAGAAGCGATACAAAGTAGCAGCTACATGTCACTGTGAAAACAGTATCCAGAATTCATGTGAAGTGTTCATGTCGAGCAAAGTAAGACACAAGCTTTTGGGTTGAGATCATATATGAGAACTACTTGGGACGCTAGATGAGACACCGAGTAGGAATGTAGGAAAGAGGATCGCTACTGCAAAACTTTCCCTATTACAGACATACTTTTGTCGTTCTAATTAATTGCAATGTTTCCCTTATTTGGAGGTTATTTGGAGGTTTTAACATTAATTGCAACATTTCCTTATATGGTATTATCTTCTTTCTTAATAAATAATCCACATGGCTTTCTTAAAAAATTTGTCAAGAGGTGATATTGCAATAATAGTGGAACAGAAGAAGTATCATCTAGGGCTTGTTCACTTCACCTGAAATTTGCCAGGAAATTAGTTATACTGATTAAACTGATTTATAGTTATTAAAACTGATTGTTTCTGTTTCTCCAGTGTTATTCCTTATCCTGTTTACAACTCAAAAAAAATTTATTTGATTAAAGCTGATTTTGCTACTGAAACTGATATTAACAGTGAATACTATTCTTTTACGTTGAAGTGAACAGGCATTACTCATGCATCAATAGGCATAAATAATATCACCAATATGCATGCAGCCAGACACAATAATGAAAATATAGAAGAAAACTACACCGGCATGAAAGTTCAGCAAATTAGATTTTCAATGTGGCTTTCGAGACAATAAAGAACAAGGAGAGGAGGCAGAAGTATATTCCTTGAGAAATCTGGGATTCCTTATGTCTTGTTTCATCCTTCATATAACATATTCAAACTAAGGCATATTCCTAAACACTTTCTACAAGAAATGCATTGCATTTGTGTCCAAATATCCCTACTCCACAAAGAGCATAAGGGATTGTAAAATTGGCAGAGCCTGACAAAAGGAAGACACAGCAATATGTAAATGTAAATCAATAGTCTTAAGAACATGTTCTCCATCTTAAATCAACCTCCCTTGTCCAAGGTTAGTCACAGTTGGGACAGAATATCACGGCAGCAAAAACTACGATCTATGGGGGTCCAACCAAGACTCTATAACAAACACTATCAGTTAACTAGTTGCAGGCTAGGGATATTACCTGAAGGATCTTTGACTTGGGCTGCAGAAGAGACAAATACTAATGTTAGCATTCCAAAGACACAGCAATGAGACCACTTTGGAAGGATAAGAGATAATTATATTATGTACCGAATTATCTGTGATGGCAATGGTTCCACCTGGTCTAAGAAGCCTGAATGCTTCCTTCACCAAATTGACTGTTGCTTTTGCTGGACATTCATGAAGCTGGATTCATAGTTACCAGATAGTCAGCCACTCCTAAGTTCTTCAGGACTCCAATGAATTTGTATGTGGACAAGGTTACTCATCATACAACTTTAAACAACTAAAGAGCGACAAACTAAAGCATGAAGCGTTAGTATTAAAAATCAAACTGCCATCTGATTAATTCTATTGCAAAATTACCAAAATACTTTTTGTCATAGAAATATTTTCAGTGTTCAGTATAATGCTATGATGCCTATGTTAGAAAATAAAAAATTGCTATGATGATGCACTTATTTTACAGCCGAAACTGTGAAACGACCAGCTATTAAGTGCTGACTGTTCAGTAATACTTCTCTTATTGTTGACTGAAAATAACTCAGCAAAGAGCAACATGACTACATGAGACTGCATACACTATTCATAGTTAGTATGTAAAATTCTGTAACACACGAATCAAAACAAAGCAACAGAAAGAACGATTTATGGAAAGATCAAAGGAACTAATAGTCACGGACTCTTACTACCACAATGAATATGAGTAAGAAGTTTTAAGTGAGACATACAACATAAGCAATTGAAACGAGGTCAAATGACTTGGCTGGCAAGCCCGTATCTTCACCATTTGCATGGATCCAATTAATGCATTTTCCTCCTGAAGGTCTGCTCTTTTCTTTGAATTGAGCAACAGCCAAAAATAAGGTGACAAGTCTAGTCCCTGCAGTCAGTACATTTCCCAACCATCTTAATACCAGAATAACATGATGAAATAGCATTTTAAAAAAGGAAATAGGAACCAAAACTCACAGTAACATTAGCAGAAGGATATTTGTCGGCCAAAAATCTTGTGCTCCAACCTATGGAGCATCCTATGTCTAAGATATTTTCAACAGTGGGATTTCCAGAGTATTGCAGATGATGTTTCTCAATTACTCGAAGCCAATTCCCACGTACTACTTCAATTGCTTCAGCCAGCGAAGAAGCATCGGGTATAGCTCTTCTAGTAATTGACAATGTGGCAGGCTCCGCCTCTGCTGCAGCCTACACATACACAAGCAATCTCATGATTTCTGGTGCTTTTGGGACTAATTAACTTACATTTGAACATTATGAATTTTAAGTTCACCATACAGTGTATCCAAAAAAGCTCTTGCATTAACATGTAATGACCGATTCATCATACACCATTCAGTCCAGCATCAAGATCCAAGGTATGAAGTTCTCAGCTTAATAATGGCAACGGAAAAGAAAACTAGAAAAAAACTTTAAAAAGTTGGGTTCCCTAAAGGCTTTGAGGTTTGAAAAGCCAGTATCCTAGGGGTAACACTTGTTTGCATGTAAAGTTCGTTAATAGGAGGCAATTTTCTATCCTACAAACAATGAACCTTATACCAGAGACTTCCTTGTCAATTGAAGAGATGTGCTACCAGCTTAGAGCATAATAATAAAGATATAAGTACATGCTAGACGAAGTCAAGACACGGGGCTGTAAATTGGAATTGACAAATGCCTTATGCCATATTTGAAATTTCATAGCGGTTAAAAATGTTAATGCCCAGTTCTAAGGTATGCAGAATTTCAGGGAGGATGCCCATTTTCGCAAGTGAACTCCCTAAGAGGATTATTCTATGCATGCATCTGGGAATTGAGTGTTCAAACTTACAGTATGGCATTTGCAAAAATCAATCTACAAGCTTCTACGTCATAGTCACCTAAGAGGTTACGCATTTCATGTTGCCTAATTCTCACTTCTTAAGCTGGCAAACATATCTAGCCCACTTTCAGCAGGATCTGTAGACTCTAGAGACATGGAAACCCTTAGCCAAAGCGGTTAGTTAAAAGGCTTGCTTGAATCCAACTGATGGATTAGCCAATACGTATCCGTGATTTTGCGTCTGCAAATAGCAAGTTGTCACAATTCTAAGCCCCTCCAGCGACACCACCAATATTCTCCATCAAAACAAAAGCACCAAAGCCAAGAAGGCTAGTATATAAAACAGAAATAACACATTCGAATAATAAATATACCAACATGAATAAGCAATTACCAGCCATGAAAGGTTTCCTTCATCATAGGCATGAAAGGGATTTAAGTAATCTGCATTGGCAGTCAATAGTCACATAATCATTATTCTGGATTCATCAAAGGAAAAAAGAAAGAAAATACAAAAACTCCCTTGACTACGTCATCCATGTATAACATTATGTATACAACAATAAATGATGGTACCCGTAACAAATTCATAGCTAATTGTGTAGCATAAGTCCCATCTAACAATGATCATTATGATACAACTTATATTTTGTTGACTACGTCAAAATGTATATTTCGTTGTCAATCTCCATTACTATTCTCCACCTTATATTTGGTTTTAAAAGTAATGAAAATTTATGGAGAATTGGAGATTCTTGAGGATGGAGAATGGAGTGATGGACATGCATTAACCTCGAGATTGGCATGAGACTTTCCTTTCAAAAGTACACGTTGAGTCATTACTACTACCGGTTTTTAGTTCCGCCTTTTAAACGAGCCTTAATTGGTTTCCCATGTTTTGATTTCAACTGTGCGCAACAAAGATTTCTGATTAAATATTGCAGCAAGTTATGGTCATAACAATAACTTAAACTTCATTATTCCAAGTTTCAGTAACATTGTCTAATATGCCGAACCGGAATCCCATTTCGAAACTGAAATAGCCACAATATAGGCTCTGCTATTAGATGCAAAAGGAAAAGAGACATTGGATGAGAAATTACAATCTGGGTATACAATGTTCGGGTTTTGAACACTCTCCATCTCCTTGTAGACCTCTGATTCCAATATTTCCTTGGTCATTTCCCTCCATCGAATATTTGTTTTCTCAGCTGTACTGTTTCATATCCCACAACTTCAAATTCCATCATCTTCAACAGAAAGGCCAAAAGTTTATGTTTATTAAAAGGAAAAGAAAGAAAAGGCAACAGTAAACAAAGACAGGGAAAGAAACAGGGGAAACTAGAACTCTCAACTGAGGCATGATTAATCAATCCATCTCAAAACAAATGCAACCGTTTTACTTTTGCACAATCCACATACCTCACTTCAACCATGTTTACTAATACATAAAAGCAAAGTATAAAATTTGACTTAATGTATATATTTTCAAAATATATAGTCCCTCTGTTCCTCAATAAGTGTTGCATTCACTTTTTCACGTAACTCAATGCACTTATTTTATCAGTGATATCTTTGATTACGCACAAGTAAAAATTAATAAAAAGTAAATATTTTATAAGTATTTGACTATGTTTTTGAGTTTTTCTTTACAAAATAGCGAGAAAAATAAAGTCGAAGTTAGTTGATAGATAGTATCAATTTACTCAACATAACACTTATTTAGGAACTTTTCATAATTTGTACACATATGATACTCAAATATATTAACGGTCAAAGTTATAACTTAGACAAATATGAAAGTCAAACTGTTACACTCATTCGAATACATGAGCAGTAGAATTATAAACTTACAATAGGATTTTTTGTCAAGAAGGACCTTTTAAAACATTTTGGTTGTGACTTGTGAGCAGGGCCCCAAAAAAAATTAATTGTGAACAGAGACCCAATAACACACTTTGTTTGTTGTTTAGGACCCATTGGCCATATTCCGGCAATAAAGTCAACTTTCCGGCGGTTTAGTTCATTTAATCACCTATTCCCCTCCTTAATCTCACGGGTGAGATAAAACCCCCTCCCTCACCCCTTTCTCTCTCTTCTTTGTGCCATGGAAACTCCTCTCCCTCTCCCTTAATTCTTCTTCCCAACCACATATTTCATCATCTTCTCCCTCTCCATCAAATCCCCTCGGTCTCTTCAATTTCCTTCGGGAAAAAAAAACGAATTTAATAGTCACATCATTACTCAAATTGCGTCGGAAGATGGCAGAGCTTCCCATGGAGCCACCATTTTCTTTTCGAAGGAAATTGAAGAGAGAGGGGATTTGAGGGGAAAATAATGAAAATTAGAGGGTGTATCTCACGCATGAGATTGAGGAGGGGAAAAGATGATTAGATGAAGTCAACCGTCGGAAAATTGACTTTTATTGTCGGAATATGATTCGGCCCTAAACAACAAACAAAGTGTGTAATTGGGCCTCGTTCACAATTAATTTTTTTTTGGGTCTCTGCTCACAACCAAAATGTTTTAAAAGGTTCCTCTTGACAAAAAATTCCTTACAATATACACAAAACATAATCAAATTAGTCCCAACCAACAAACTAGAGTAAAATCCAAGAAACCAATATCCACTAATTGAACTAAAACCATAAAAATTCATCCCATGATCCCAAAATATTCACATTTTCTCTCCAACAAAACAGAATTATACCCATCTATTCCAAAAATCCTAAGAAATTTTGCAAAAAATCAAGAAAGTTGAAAAAAAAGGAAAGACCTGATAAGGGCTTGTCTGGCACCAAACTTCATAGCAGAATAAAGGGGTTTAAAGGAAATCAGGGCCCCAACAAGGCGAGAAAGTGGGGTCTCTCCACTCCATTTGGGCCTTTCGAGGGTCCCCTCTTCGTATGAAACGACATCCGAGGAGGTCATCATGTAAATGGTGTGTAAACGACGAGGTTCCCTTTTTGATGTTGTAAATGAGGTGCCATTGCAGTTGAGGAATGTGGGGGTGAGAATTCTGGGACACAGCGCCATTGATGACACAGAGAAACAAAAGAGAAACTGGTGTGGTGCTGAATGGTGAATATAGTGTGAAGATGATGACTGATGAATATGAGAGGCTTGGATTTGTGCCACCGTGTTATGAGTTATCCAATCGTATCTTTCCTTCTTCACCAGGGTTTTGCTAGATGACCCTATAATCTAATCTATATCATATCATATAACTAATATATAAAGATAAGACAGAAAGCCAATTTTACCACGTTTGCGTCGCAACATTTGGCATCGTCATCGACGCCATTTCCGTTAAGTCATTAATGTCATCTTTTTTTTTTTTTTTTTTAATAAATAGAGTTCTAAATTGATTAAAATACAAATAGAGTTTACGATAAGAATAAATAGAGTTGGGTTTACAATGAAAAACTTAAATATAGTAAATTGATTATAACTTTTACGGCCCGTTTGGTTAGTGGTCATAAATGGTGGTAATGGTAATGTAATTTAGTGTAAATTTGTAAAGAAGCTTACGTGTCGATGGCCGTGGTAATGAAACTTCATCACAAAAATATGGGTTTTCCTATATAAATTTTCATTACCACCCAATACCACCTTCTCACCAGTGGTAATGGATGGGAATGAGATTTTAGGAAGAAAATGGATGTTTTGGGATCAAGTAGCATTACCATGGGTAATGATGTGGGATTTCCTTTACAAATTTACACTATAATGCATTACCATTACCACCATTTATGACATGTAACCAAACGGGCCATTAATATATAGTTCGTAAAATTATAATTTTTGTACCATTGAAAAGTGTTTAAAAAGTACTTTAAAATAAGATCCATTTATTCTATATTTAAATTTTTATATTAAAGTAACATATAAAGGGAAATATTGACTATACTAACATATTAAAGTAACCTACTGCAATTGGAATTAGCGATTCAATTAGAATTTCGCGACATTTGGCGTCCTCATTGTACGTCATTTGTCGCGCTCATTAAGTGTCATGTCATATATTTTTTTTTTAATATAAATAGAGTTCTAAATTGATTAAAATACAAATAGAGTTTAAGATAAGAATAAATAGAGTTGGGTTCACAATGAAAAACTTAAATATAGTAAATTGATCATAACTTTTAATATATAGTTTGTAAAATTATAATGTTTGTACCATTGGAAGGTGTTTAAAAATACTTTAAAATAAGATCCATTTATACTATATTTAAAATTTTATATTAAAGTAACATATAAAAGGAAATATTGACTATACTAACATATTAAAGTAACCTACTACAATTGGAATTAGCGATTCAATTAGAATTAGGGTTATAGTATTAAGTAACCTACTGCAATTGGAATTAGGGATTCAATTAGAATTAGGGTTGTTATAAGAGATTCGATTAGAATTAGGGTTGTTCTACAAAACCTATTCATGTTAGAATTAGAATATTCAAAGTTATATATATTAGATTGTCAGCGGTCAACTTTGCACATTGAGTTTTCTTCCCTATATTTTATTTCCACTTAAGCTAATTACGTGAACTACATATTATAGATTTTTAGCGGTCGGCTTTGCACATTGAGTTCTTCCCCAAGGTACGGTTTGTAATAAATATACTCTTCATATTTTCTTTTCCTTTGATAAGAAACAAATGCTGCATCTTTCGTCTCCTCCAAACATGAATGTTGCATAAGATGGGACATGGACAACATATTAGAAAGATGGTTGATATTGTTAATCATGTTGGTCTATTGAGGCTTGAAGGGCACCATAGCAACTATACCATAGCACATACCTTAGCAACATACCGTAGCAATATTATCAATCCTTCATAATTTAACAAATTATTTCATATCTATATGACATATGCTTTTATTTGATTTGTAAACACAATGAGTACTAAAGAAAGGAAGCCAACTCACGAGGTCCCGACATTTGACATCCTCATTGGACGCCATTTGTCGCGCACATTAAGTGCCATGTCATATTTTTTTTTGAATATAAATAGAGTTCTAAATTGATTAAAATACAAATAGAATTCAGGATAAGAATAAGTAGAGTTGGGTTCACAATGAAAAACTTAAATATAGTAAATTGATTATAACTTTTAATATATAGTTCGTAAAATTATAATTCTTGTACCATTAGAAAGTGTTTAAAAAATACTTTAAAATAAGATCCATTTATACTATATTTAAAATTTTATATTAAAGTAACTTATAAAAGAAAATATTGACTATACTAACGTATTAAAGTAACCTACTGCAATTGGAATTAGCGATTCATGTAAAAATATAGTGGATTGTTCAGAAATGATGTAGTTTTTGCATGATATAGTATGTTTCTGAATGATAAAGTGAATTTCTTCATGACATATAAATTAGAAACCAACGCCAAAGATAATGACAATATCATATTATAACATTTAGTTGTTCTATGTTAGACAAAAATAACGGCCAAAAATAGGGGTGTAAATATTTAAAAACTCTAACTCTTCTTCGCGAAAAAGCCCGGGTATTTGCCCGGGTCCCAATACTAGTTATATAATATAACTAATATATAAAGCGAGTACAAAAGCCAGCTTACGAGGTCGCGACATTTGGCTCCTCATTGGACGTCATTTGTCGTGCTCATTAAGTGCCATGTCATTTTTTTTTATACAAATAGAGTTCTAAATTGATTAAAATACAATTAGAGTTAAAGGTAAGAATAAATAGAGTTGGGTTCACAACGAAAATCTTAAATATAGTAAATTGATTATAACTTTTAATATATAGTTCGTAAAATTATAATTTTTGTACCATTGGAAAGTGTTTAAAAAGTACTTTAAAATAAGATCCAATTATACAATATTTAAAATTTTATATTAAAGTAATATATAAAAGGAAATATTGACTATACTAACGTATTAAAGTAATCTACTGCAATTGAAATTAATGATTCAATAAGAATTAAGGTTAAAGTATTAAAGTAACCGAAGTTACGGTTTCTAATAAATATACTCCTCATATTTTCTTTTCCTTTGATAAGAAACAAATGATGCATCATTCGTCTCCTCCAAACATGAATGTTGAATAAGATGGGACATGGCCACTGTTTTGTCCCTTGTCCAACAAGTAAGTTGCAGATAGTGATTTCTTGTCGAGCAAGTAAACTAGTATCCCTTAGATGTTCTTCTTTGGAGACTTGTGCAACAATGTCTGAATCAACCGAGTCCAAGCCTGAGCTTCATTCCCGAACCTGCAAAAAGGGACCTACCCTGGAGGTTTGGGTGGTGGCTCCCCCTCTGAAGCTTTAGTCAGATATCAGGTGTTTGTAAGAGAAAAGTAATTCTAGAGAGAGAAAGTGAGAGAGTAGTTTTACAGAGTAACTTTGCACTGTTTGCATTGAATGCCTTTTCTCCTGATTTCTGGAGTATTTATAGTGATAGCATCTTGATAGCTAACCTTAAAACTGACCTACAATAGTGGCTTCGATTGGTTGAGGAATCGATCATGACACGTGGCGCACCATGACCTGGTGGATGTCTATTAACCATTCTCCTTCACCATCTTGCACCGTTGGGCTCGAATGTTGGGCCAGAACTTAAACCTTTTAACCCTGCTAAGTGCAGCCCAGAGTTTCAAGGCTTTTCTTCCTTTTGACTAAGGTGACATGTGTACGGCTCTGATGAGCCCAAGTGTCTTAAAGAGAGCCGTAGATGTTAGACCACAACATTTGCCCCTAAAAGGGCTTTTACTGTGGCCCATCTCGACGGTTAAGGCCCTTTTACTCTTAGGGTAGCTTAGTTTGAAATGAAGAGACGCGCCCTCTTCTAGGTTCTACCTGGCCATATTCGACCGTTGTGTTCTCTTTTCGGTCATTCTTGACCGGCCTCGCAGTTTGTTATTCCTCTATAAATAACCTTGGTGTGAATACATAGAATCATTTACCACTTCGAACAAATTTTTCTAGAGAGAGAAGCTCTGCGAATTTTCTAGAGAGAGAGTGATCGTCCAGCCTTCAAAGATTCTTCACCGAATCGTCCCGTACGTTCTTAGCGTGTATCGTTTCTTTGATTTTTTCATTCTTCGTATTCTTTATTTTTTCTTAGAAAATCAATAAAATGGAATCATCTTCGTCAAATAATCCTAGCCGACCAAGAGCTTGTCTTGACCCTAGAACCGATACTTCTTCTTCAAGACATTCTAGAGTTGGGCCTCTTCTGGCCGAGTACATATATTTTCATAGTTTTGGCCGAGAAAGTCGACGACCCGGTCTTTTACCCGTGCGTGTGGTAATCCGCGCGCGTCAAGCAAACGGCCGTCTAAGACGAAAAGCAATAATCCCGTCAAGTAGCTCCTGATATGGAGGAGTCCACCGGACGGGTGCCGATGAGACAAGAGAGGTTCAAAGTGCCCCACCTTTGGGCCGGCCTCCTTTTGACCATGATGCGGAAGACTCCGAAATAAGACCCGAGACCGCATTTCGGCGGGGACGGCGATATGGAGGAGATCGGCGAAGGTAATAATGGTAGCAATCTCGAGGCTGCCGAAGAATCGACGAGGCCTCTACTACCTCGTCGAGGTGAGGAGACGTTTAGGTCCCCTTTCGACCCCGGCTTCATCTTGGTCAACCGTAAGTGGTTAGAGAAAGTAGGACCGAGACCCTAATTACTTATCGTCTTTCATGCCCATGCCGGGGCTTTTCCTTTGTCATTCCTAATAAAGACGCGACGATCTTGAGTGCTCCCAGGAACCATTTCGCCGTCTATAAACCGGCCTTAGATGCGGGATTGAGGTTTCCCTACATGAATTCATAGAACAAGTGCTTTGCAAACACTACCACATCGCCCACAATCAATTGGCCCCAAACGCTTGGCACAACGCCCCGACGTTTATTGCCGTTTGCGAGCTACGCGGCCTAGCCCTTTCTCTTCGAGCCTTTACCCACATCCATTATGCGGCCAAGGTACTGGGCCGTGGACGGGACATGGCTCAAGATTCGCAACCGCCCCGGCTTCCGACGGCTTGGGGGAAGCCTTCGAAGATGCATGATTGGAAAGACGATTTCATATTTTTAAAGGCGGCCAATGATTCGACCACCGAGAGCTATAGATTCCATAATAGGCCGTCACGAATACGGATCGGAAGCACCCTGGCCGGGACCTGGAGGATAATTATGATGAAGAAGTTGTGGGAGTACTTCGTAACAAAAGAGTACTCCGGGCCCGCCAACGATCCTTTAAAGGGCCCTCCAACTGGATACCCTTTAAGGGAGATGTTTTACCAAGACGACTTCTTGGTTGCGTAGGTTTGCGGTTGGCCGATGATAAAGGTATATATTTAAAATCACCAAGTAAAACTCTTCGTCATTAATTCATTTGACGAACACATTTTTGTTCTTTGCGGACTCGGCCGGACAACGCCGAAGCATCTTGGACTGGGGAAATCAAGATGTCCAAATTCTGAACAACCTGTGGAAGGAGTATGCAAAAAGTAGTGCCGAGAAGAGGACGGAAACATTGGTATAAATTTTTTTTATTTTTTTATTTTTTTTATTTTTGCCGAGTATCAATTCAGCTCGTCTGGAATTGGCATCCAATTTTAGGACGAGGGTCACCCAAAGAAGGAGAACGTCCAGACTTGGACGGTCACCTTCTTGGGGCCATTCTCATCCTTAATCGGCATCTAATTTTTGGACGAGGGTCACTCAAAGAAGGAGAACGTCCGGACTTGGACCGGTCACCTTCGGGGGCCATACTCGTCCTTAATTGGCATCAAATTTTTGGACGAGGGTCACCCATAGAAGGAGAACGCCCGGACTTGGGCGGTCACCCTCTTGGGGCCATACTCGTCCTTTATTGTCATCCAATTTTTGGACGAGGGTCACCCAATGAAGAGGAACATCCAAACTTGGACGGTCACCTTCTTGGGGCCATACTCGTCCTTTATTGTCATCCAATTTTTGGACGAGGGTCACCTAAAAAAGGAGTACGTCCAAACTTGGACGGTCACCTTCTTGGTGCCATACTCGTCCTTAATTGGCATTCAA
This sequence comes from Beta corolliflora, assembly GCA_947648045.1. Lineage (NCBI taxonomy): Eukaryota > Viridiplantae > Streptophyta > Magnoliopsida > Caryophyllales > Amaranthaceae > Beta > Beta corolliflora. Next base: position 57,746 of record CANSZD010002712.1, read on the forward strand.
TTTTTGGACGAGGGTCACCCAAAAAGAGCACGTCCGCATTTGGACCGGTCACCTCTTGGGGCCATACTCGTCCGGAATTGACATCCAATTTTTGGACGAGGGTCACCCAATGAAGGGGAACGTCCAAACTTGGACGGTCACCTTCTTGGGGCCATCTTCGCTCGGAATTGGCCTCCAATTTTTGGACGTCCATTACTCAACTAAAGAGAACGCCCGAGCTTGGACTGGCCACCTTCTTGGGACCATAATCGTCTGGATTCTTTCAATAGTTTTTTATTTTTGCCTTTTGGACGATCGTTTTGATGCCTTTACATTTTGCGAGTAAAAATGCTCCTACAAACAAGCTTCCACCGGGAAGTCGTCCTCGTCCAAAAAGAGGCCAACTACGACGCTGACCGGCCTTCGGCGAAGAAGCCTAAGGGCTTTACAAGGAAGAAGGCGGATAAGGTCGCTCCTGTCGTCGAGAGTGGGGAGAAAAGCATGCCTCCCCCACAAGCCAAGGCTCTTAAAAGGGGGCCTTCGACTGTTGGCTCGGCCGAGGAGGGAAAGGATGCACATGCAGCAGTTTCGCTCAGCTTTTTGCCGGCTGATTCTGCTGAGGTCAACCCAGAGTCCACCTTGGCCTTGATTGCACCGGGACTCGATCTGCCGCCGAGAACTATCCGGGGTTCGGCGGCTCGGTGGCAAAGGCCGGTGTCACGTATGCCTCTTTGCGTTCGGACGACATCAATTTCGTGCGGTGAGTCGTATTACCCCAACATAGTTAGGACGGTGCGGGTCGGTGAACGGTCCATGAGTCCGTCCAACGACAAGCCATCGTCTTCCCTATCAAGATAATCGACTCTCCCCCTCTTTCGGATAAGGGCAAAGGCCCCGCTATTCCCCCAACTCCTCCCACCGCCGATTCGGACGAGGAGTCTTCTCCTGCCTTCGCCAAAATGTCAAGGCTGGAGAAAGAGCGGCTGAAGCTGGACCTCTTCAAATGCTTCCCTGAATCCTACATTAAGGGATTGAGGGGAGCGTCCGCCCGGCATGTGGGGTACATGTCCCGACTACTTGTCGCCGAGGTATTGTTTTACGATCGCCTTGTTTTATATTTGTACAAATTTTAACTTTGCAAATATTCTAATAACTTGATTTATTTTCGTTGTTCCAAGCTTTCGGCTCGCAAAGATGCTAATCGAAGATTGGGCGAGGGAGCCGAGAAAGGAAAATAAGCACCTCGTCCACCAAGCTACAACGGCCGGGGACAAAGCCATTCATGACATCGAGATGGCTAACACCCTTCATCGCCGGTCCGTGAGGCCTTGGAGAAGAGATCGGCGCTCCCGGAGTCTCGAGAACAAGAATCATCTTGTTAAAATCAACCGACTATATATACCGAGCGGGATCGTCTAAGGATGATCATAGACGCTCTCTTCGAGTTGAAAGGCGAAAGGGATATCGCTCTTCCGGTCGCCGTTCAATTAAGGAGGGAGAATATTCTCCTAAGGGCAAAGACTGCCCGTCTAGAAAGGGAGGCAGTCCAGGCCTTCGACGATGCCAAGGAAGGGTTGAATCAAATCGCCGAAACGCCAACGACCGGGCCGTCAAAGCCTTTAGGATGCTAGCCGAGGAAGCCGAGGTCCCCGGCCTTCGTTCGTCGCCCTGGAGTTTCAAGAGAGTGTCCATCGGGCTATGGTATGCGCCGAGGAACCTCCCGAGTTTGAGGAGTCGACGACGAGGCCGCTGGCCGAGGTGGAGACCCCGTAAGACGACCAGAAACTCGCCTCGAAGACGAAGCCTAAGTTTAGGTTTATTTTCATGTTTCTTGGCTTGTTTTCGCCGTATTTTGAACTCTTCGGCTCTTAGGTTGTAATTCTTGATCAATCATATATGAAGGAGAATTTTTGCCAATTGCCTGTCTTTTTTCTTTCTGAATTCCAATTTGACTAAGTATAATATTAACTTCGTCATGATCGTTGGACGTCTAGCACAGATGCTTAATGAAAGAGCAGCGTGCTTGGCTTTTGACAATCGTAACTCGTCCTGAACTATCGGACGATCTGCTTTTTCTGAAGATTTCGATAATCTGTCCAAAATGCACAAGTAAAAATGTGGCTCGTCCTGATATTATTGGACGGTCCACAATACTCGTCTGGGGCGGTTTACCAAACGCAAAACGAGAGGATTGCCATCCCAGGCTTGGGCGATTATCAATCGTCCCATTATGTAACCAAGTATTTAGTGAGATACGCTCTAAATTTTTGCTTTATGGACGAGCCACGTTCAGCCGTTTTACTCGAGCTACTATCGATCGTCCTGTACTATCAGACCATCACAAGGGCATCTATTGCCTAGGTCCTCCTGGTTTTTGGACGACCTGCTCTCTTTAGCTCGTCCTATTGGCTTCTATTATCCCCCCGTTCTTGGACTTAGCTCAATCGTATATTGAAGGGGAGCCATAGTCCAAGAAGGAGAGCGGCCAGACTTGGCTGAGCCTGCTGAAGTTGATGGACGAGCTTGAGATGCATGTTCAAAGAATGTTTTAGCCGGCTTCCTTGAGGGAGCCACACTCGTCATTAAGTAGCGATCCCTTACTAGGGTCTGGACTACTTAGCTGTCCGTGCTTTTGAAAGTAAGTATCCTTTACTAAGGTCTTATTTCAGGCCGCTTTCTCTCCGTGACTTTGACGTTACTCTTACTAGAGGTTTTGTCAATTTGACCGGCCATATATGCATTATATTTTTGGCCGGTCTCTTTGAGGGAGTGATGTTCGGCGTAAATGTAAGTAATTTTGACATTCTGCTATTGTTTGTATTTTGTCCAAGTTATTGTCACTTTTAGACGAGTAACTGATTTAATGCCCCAAAGTGAAGTAACTTGGTGAAAATAAACAAAGAGATAAGAAAGTAGGAATTGTATTATATGGATTTTGCTTGGCTGAAAGCCAAGATGCATGTTTACAATTATTTTCTTACTAAAATGTGCCCTGGCACTTTGGAGTGACTACAAATTACCATACATATATCTGACGAAGATCTGAGCTAGACGTGGTACTTCTTTAAGTTGTCTCGAATTCCTGTGTACGCCGAATAGGTCGTCCATCTAGATCCCCGTAGACGAAAAGTCCCACTTGCGTATCTCCTGGACAATCGGATAAGGTCCTTCCCAATTTGGTGTTAGCTTACCCAACTCTTTAGCTCGTCCAACTGCTTCCATCTTTCTTAGAACAAGATCCCCCACCTTTAGCGGTCGTCTAACAACTCTTTTGTTAAACTCCCGAGCCATACGCAGTTTGTACAATTGCATTCTTAGCAAGGCATTGCCCCTGACTTCTAGGACTTGGTCCAAAGCCGTACGCAATGCGGCCCAGTTGGCATCCTCTGTGTATAACATGACTCGTAGGGTGGGCTCCTCAACCTCAATGGGCAAGACGGCTTCAGTGCCATAGACTAGCATGAAAGGCGTCTCGCCGGTAGAATTCTTAGCAGTTGTTCTAATGGACCATAACACCAATTGCAGTTCTTCAACCCATTGCCCTTTGGCGTTATCCAGCTTCTTCTTGATTCCACTTGATAGAATCTTGTTGAAGGACTCGACTTGCCCATTGGCTTGTGGGTGGGCGACTGCCGCAAAGTGAGCTTTGATTTCTCTTTCGATGACCATTCTTTCGGCTTAGGCGTTTCGAAGTGTGGACCATTATCAAAGACGATTGACTGAGGCATGCCAAATCGAGTTATAATGTTTTTCCAGATAAAGCCCTTGACGTCGTTTGTTGTTATTCCTCGCATGGCTTCGGCTTCTATCCATTTAGTGAAATAGTCCACTGCTACTATCACAAACTTCTTTTGCCCAGCGGCCACAGGGAAAGGACCTAGGATATCCATGCCCCATTTGGCAAAAGGCAGAGGGAACAAGATGGGGGTCAAATAATTGGACGGCTTCGGATGCACATTTCCATGCTTCTGACAACTGTCACACTTTTTTGCATAGACTAAGGCATCCTCCTTTAAGGTAGGCCAGTAATACCCCGTCCTTAAAGCCCTCTCGCCTAAGGCTCTTCCCCCAATGTGAGAAGCACAAGCTCCTTCATGGAGTTCTTTCAGAATTTCCAGACCATCTTCTCTGGTGACGCACTTGAGCAGAGGCCGGTTGAACGACTTCTTGTAAAGTGTCTCGTCCCATAGCTCAAACCACTTGTCTCTGGCCTTCACATACTTAGCCTCTATAGGATCTGAAGGCAATCGTCCCGTCTTCTTGTATTCTATGATCGGCTCCATCCAGACAGTCCCTCGGCTGAGAAACATAATCTCCTCTTGGTCGATGCTCTTTTTAGGTTTGACTTCCCAAAAAACTAATCTTGGCACATCACCTTCAGCCGAGCTGGCCAATTTCGAGAGAGCATCTGCTTGATGATTTTCTGACCTCGGTACATGGTCGAGGACAAATCGTTTTAATGGCTCAATCTCATCTTTGATCAGTCGCATATATTTGCTCATTGATGCTTCTTTGCATTCAAAATCTCCGTTGACCTGGCTGACAGCTAAGAGAGAGTCCGATTTGGCCTCAATCTCTACAGCTCCAGCCGCCTTGCACATTTTGATTCCAGCCAAGAGTGCTTCTTATTCAGCTTCGTTATTGGACGCTTTAAATTGTAATCTTAATGCATATTCAAACTTGTCCCCTTCGGGAGATTGACAAATGATTCCTGCCCCACATCCATTAACTGTGGACGATCCATCAACCATGAGCGTCCAATGCTTCCTTCCTTCAGCTGGATCATATATTGGCTCCATGGTTGGCCGAGTAAGCTCAACTATAAAATCGGCCAAGGCTTGCCCCTTAATGGCTTTCCTCGGTTCAAATGATTTATCAAACATGTTGAGCTCAACCGCCCATTTTAACATTCGCCCAGCGGCTTCCATCTTCTGCAGAACTTGCTTCAAAGGTTGATCAGTATAGACGAGTATACTGTGCGCCAAGAAATAGGGCCTTAACTTTCTGCTGGCCATGACGAGGGCCAATCCAAACTTCTCAACGGGAGTATACCGATTTTCCGCATCCTTGAGCACGTGACTGACGAAGTATATTGGGATCTGGACGGATTCTCTTTCAGCCAACAAGACGGCACTCACAGCTTGAGTGGATACAGCCAAGTATACAAACAATTTTTCCCCCTCAGCGGGACTGACCAACCTAGGCAGCTGCTGAAGATGATCTTTGACGTGCTGAAGGGCTTCCTCCGCCTCTGTTGTCCATTCAAACTTGGCTTTTTTCTTGATCGTGGCAAAGAAGTGATGGCACTTGTCGCCTGACTTAGACAAAAATCGTCCAAGGGCAGCCAAGCAACCCATCAGCCGCTGTACCTCTTTTACCTTCGAAGGAGACTTCATGTCTAGAACAGCTTGAATCTTTTCAGGGTTGGCTTCTATTCCCCTCTGATCCACCAAGAAGCCTAAAAACTTCCCCGACAAAACCCCAAAGACACATTTGCTGGGGTTCAGCTTTAACTTGTAGTTCCTCAAAGTTTCAAAAGTTTCTCTCAAATCACCAACATGACTTTCCTCTTGACGGCTCTTGACTATCATATCGTCAATATATGCCTCCATATTTCGTCCCAATTGCAAGGTAAAAAACATTATTGATCAATCTTTGAAAAGTGGCCGGGGCATTGCGCGCAGCCGAATGGCATCCTCGGCCCGGCCATACGGCCCTTTTCAGTTATGAAGGACGTTTTGTCCTGATCCTCTGGCCACATTGGGATTTGATGAAAGCCTGAATAAGCGTCCATGAAGCTCAGCAATGCGTGGCTGTGGTGGAGTCTACCGGACGATCCAACTTAGGCAAGGGGAAACCGTCCTTAGGACAAGCCTTGTTGAGATCGGTGTAGTCCACACACATTCTCCAGTGCCATTGGGCTTTGGCACCATGACCACATTTGCTATCCGGTCAAGGATAATAGGTTTCTTTGATGAACTTGGACTCCAAAGAACTTCGAACTTCTTGGTCGATCGCCTGGTTTCTAGCCTGGTCCCAAATGCCTCTTCTTCGACGAACGGGTTTCAAGTTTGGATCAACATTCAACCGATGGACCGGCTACTTCCGGATCAATTCCGAGGCATTTCCTCAACGCAATAGGCGAACACATCTTGAAACTCTTTCAAAGAAGCGGACTAGATGACCCTTCAAACCAGGACTGAGTGAAGACCCAATTTTGAGGGTCCTTTCTGGACGAGCTTCATCCAGACGTACCTCTTCAGGGGCTTCTACTGGCTGTGGACGTTCTACTGCTAGTCCCATGATGACCATGACCTCTTCAGGCGAGGAGGGTTCTTCCTTGATGATTTCATATTTCCTCTTCTTGCTAGGGAGGTGCTCGGACGCTTTCCTTGAGGGAGCAAGGGGCGTCCTCGAGGGCTCTCAATGGTCGGCTTTAATCCCGGACGTTTTCCTCTCGCTAGCCATCTTCGTCGATCTTTCTCTATTCCGGACGTTTTCCTTTCGCCGGCAACCTTCGTCCGATCTTATTTGCCTATTTTCCATGATGACGGCTTGAGGGTAGTCAAATAACATTTCCTAGCCACCGCTGGTCTCCATATAATGAGCCAACTGGCCATCATCACACTCATACTTCATCAACATCAGGTGAGTTACTATGACTGCTTTGACATGATTTAGAGTTGGTCGTCCAAGAATGACATTGTAGGCTGTCAAGTCTCGGACCACCAAGAACTTGATAAACAAGGTTCTAGCTGCATCCTTCTCTCCCACTCGAACGGGTAAAGTAACAGTTCCCATTGGATGGATGACTCCTCCTAAACCCTATGATGGGATGGTGAACGGGAACTAAGTTCTTCTCATCAAACCTTAGTCCGGACAAGCATCGGCACTAATGATATCCGTCGAGCTCCTAGGTATCGATAAGAATTCTTCTCACTTTCAAGTTTGCTATTTTCATTTCCACAACCAAAGGATCATCGTGGGGAGTCCTCAACCTGCCCCGATCCTGCTCACTAACTACCACTTTCGGGAAAGGCTCGACCTTCGTCTGATCAGCTAGCAAGACTTGGCCGAGTTCCCTAAGGTAGTTTTTGTGACCCCTATTTGTTGGTCCTCCCCGTCGCAAATCCTCCCCGAGATTACCGGAACAACGTCTTCGTCTCGTGCCGGCACTCTCTTTCTTCTTAGTATGCCAGTCGTCCTTCCTCTGAAACTTCCTTCCCCCTTGGGGCATATAGGAGTTCATCTTTCCCTTTCGGGCTAATTCCTCCAAAGCCTTTTTAAGGTGCTTGCTTTCATTAGTTTCGTGATCGCAATCTTTGTGGAAGTGGCAATACTTGCTCTTATCCCTGTTTCTTTAAGGGGTTTTCATCTCAGCTGGGGCCTTCAACTCATACTGATCCTTAATCTCCATGAGAATGGAGTATTGATCTTTGTTAAATTCAATAGGATTAGATGAGGATGGCTCAGCCTCTTTTCTCTTGTTCCTTCTGGACGAAGTGGTGGTGGAGGTTACTGCCCAAGTCTCGGCCTTCTTGGGGTTGCTCTTCTTTGGTCGAGCAACCTCTTCGAGCTTCTTAGACTCGGGATGCTTTGCCTCGGCACACACTTCGGTAGCGTGAATAAACGCTTCGCTTCCCTTACAGCTTCGGCAAGAGTGGAGATTTTCTTTTTAACAAGATCAAACTTAAAGCTTCCTGGCCTTAGTCCCCTGATGAAGGCGTCGAAGGCCACTCCAGCAATAAGATCTTGAATCTGAAGAGCTTCCAGATTGAATCTCTTAACGAAACTTCTAAGAGCCTCCTTAGGACCTTGGACGACCTTGCCTAGGTGCATGCTTGTTTTTTGCTCTTGCTTGTTGGCTACAAAGTGACTAGTGAATAAGAAACCGAGTTACGTGAAATTATTGACCGAATTGGGTGGAAGATTGTTAAACCACTTCGAGCTACTCCCTTCGTGAGTTCGTTGGAAAGTTCTTACACCGAGGTAGCATCATCTACTCCTTGGACGTACATCTGATGCTTGTAAGCAGATAAGTGATCATCGGGATCGGTTGTTCCATCAAAAGGTTCTATAGTAGGGAGTTTAACCTTTGGGAAGGGGGGCGCCTCCATTATCCTGGCCGAGAATGGAGTGGGCCGGTTAATCCGGGAGGGCTCCCATCTCGTCCCTCAAGGGGTATGTACTCCTTACGATATTCCTTTAACACTTGGATCGACGACGTATTTGCAGGCAATGGACGCCTATAGACCATGGGCTGAGCCACCGTCTTCTCCTGCCGTGGATGAACAAGAGAGTGACTTAAACTTTGTCCCTCCCCTCTGGACGTCAACCTCAATGGAGGGTCTCTCAAGTATGATGTAGAACCCGTGGGCCGATCGTTGTATTGCGGCGGCTCTCTTTGCTTCTAGATATTCCCTAGCATCTGTTTCCATTCGGTGCCCGCTTGGACGAACATGGTCCTGGGTCCTTACCACTAGGTTCCAGTCCATCTTTCTTCGCTGATCCTTATCCTCTTGTTGCTTTCCTCTTGCCGTTCTCCTAGATGGTTTCTGATGAACATGTCGGCTAGGGCCTGGACGATCTTCTTGGGAACGCCCCTAGGAGGAGGTGGATTGTTAGCACTGGCTCGGGGTTAAGCGGAAAAACAAGATATTGCTCTTGATGCTTTCTGGACGACCGCTGCCATCCTAGTCTCGAAAATCATTCGGAACATTCTCAGGTGGGCGGCGAGCCACGGACGTTCAAGATTCTCTTGAATGACCGGTTGCTGGCTTGGTCCAGCAACTTGGACGATGGACGGGGGTCTATCTCTTCCTCGAGGTGGTCTTTCATGCTCCACCGTATCTTCTACATTAACTTGGAGGCTTCGATTCCTTGCAATGTTGGACGATTGACAATCAGTCATCGTTGCGTCTCCCCACAGACGGCGCCAAATGTTTTGTCCCTTGTCCAACAAGTAAGCTGCAGATGGTGCTTTCTTGTCGAGCAAGTAAACTAGTATCCCTTAGATGTTCTTCTTTGGAGACTTGTGCAACAATGTCTGAATCAACCGAGTCCAAGCCTGAGCTTCGTTCCCGAACCTACAAAAAGGGACCCACCCTGGAGGTTTGGGTGGTGGCTCCCCCTCCGAAGCTTAAGTCAGATATCAGGTGTTTGTAAGAGAAAAGTAATTCTAGAGAGAGAAAGTGAGAGAGTAGTTTTACAGAGTAACTTTGCACTGTTTGCATTGAATGCCTTTTTCTCCTGATTTCTGGAGTATTTATAGTGATAGCATCTTGAGAGCTAACCTTAAAACTGACCTACAATAGTGGCTTTTGATTGGTTGAGGAATCAGATCATGACACGTGGCAGACCATGACTGGTGGATGTCTATTAACCATTCTCCTTCAGCCATCTTGCACTGTTGGGCTCTGAATGTTGGGCCAGAACTTAAACCTTTTAACCCTGCTAAGTGCAGCCCAGAGTTTCAAGGCTTTTCTTCCTTTTGACTAAGGTGACACGTGTACGGCTCTGATGAGCCCAAGTGTCTTAAAGAGAGCCGTAGATGATAGACCACAACAGTCACCATATTAGAAACAGGGTTGATATTGTTAATCATGTTGGTCTATTGAGGCTTGAAGGGCACCGTAGCAATTTTATCAATCCTTCATAATTTAACAAATTGTTTCATATTTATATGATAGGTGCTATAATTTGATTTGTAAACACAACGAGTACTAAAGAAAGGTAAGTTTTATCTTGAACTTTCTCCATTAAGTTTTCATTGGTCTAAAACATGTGAAGGTTTTATTTTTAATGTTTGAACATGCAGGAAGATGTAGGTTGTGTAGTATATCGTGACATGTACTTTAACATATAAAAATATGTAGGTACCTCATAGTAGAGTGAATGTCTGAATCATATAGTGAGTGTATGCATGATATAGTGAGTGCCTAAATGAGATAGTGGATTGTTCAGAAATGATGTAGTTTATGCATGATATAGTATGTTTTCTGAATGATATAGTGAGTTTCTTCATGACATATAAATTGAAAACCAGCGTCAAAGATAATGCCAAAAATAGGGGTATAAATATTTAAAAACTCTACCTCTTCTTCACGAAAAAGCCCGGGCATTTGCCCGGGTCCCAATACTAGTACTCTAATAAAGTTTGATAATTTTCTCCTACGTGTCAGCTATATAGTTCCTCTCGCCATTTGGCAATCAATTTTGCCATTCACAATCAATCGAATCCCACGTGTCTATTTAGACACTTAAAATACTGTCCAACTAAGCAAATTCGCCACGTGTCACTCACTTCTCAATGCATATGGCCGAAATTTTTTAAAACTCCTTAAATCATGCTTATGTGAATCAATTACAATCTTAAATCATGTGCAACTTGATCACATATAAATCTCAATCATTCCTAAATTGCATAACTTGATTTTAGGGATTTATTCAATCACTCTTAAATATGGAAATTTGTGATTTGATGAAATTATTTTACATTTACTTTACATTTCTTTTCATGTGCAAGTTGATCTCCTAAATATCAATCGTTCCTAAATTGCAAAACGTGATTTTAGGAATTGATGCATTCAATCTTTATGATACTGTTTTTCAATTAAAAAAAACCAAGTAATTTCTATAAACCCTAACTCTAGCACTATAAATATTCTAATCATGTTTGCATTGCAATACTACACCAAACTCCATAAACTCTAATATCCTTCCCCTAGAAAATATTACACACGATTTTCTTACAAAATCATGCCCGTGATTATTGCTAATAACTAGGATCATCTATAAAAATATATTAAAAGGTGTGCGAGACACCGTCGATGTGCCACGTTGCACCCTCCTCCTACCACCAGAATTTTGCCACGTGTCTATTACTCTTTAAAAAATAAATATGTTGAAGCCCAAATTCGAACCGCTGACGTTATGTAAGGATTTCCAAGTAATCACCGTATGATCTAGCGTTTTTTATTGCTTCATGTTTCCATAAATTTACAGATAAGGTTTTAATTAATAATATGGCAGTTTCAAGACCTACTTCGAGAGTTTCAGGCTTCCAGCCATAAACGTAATTAACTCATCCCCTCCATCTCCCCTTTTGAAATCCACCATGAACATTAAAGTACTCTTCTACTTCGTAATTAATGGCTTGCGAATTTTTCTTGCTTCTAATCGAATCTTATTGGTTGGAGAATACGAATCAAGCAATGGAGTTCAAAGGTTAGACTTCGGAGGGCAACGCCATAAAGGTTAGTGAAATTGTTAATCTTAGCAAAAAAAACCGAAATTAATTCACGAATCACTCCTAAATCCTCTTAGTATTCTGATTGCACATTGAAGTTCAATTATAAATTCAATTATTGCATAATTTTGTAACTGAAATATCCCCCTCTCTCTATATATAACGAATAGGGTAATTTTATGATCCTTAAACTTTTGTTGTTCCTCTTCAAGAAGGTATTATCTAATCTGACATTATTTGTTTGGGTTTTTGGGATAGATTGAACTTTATTTTTCATAGATGAAACTTTATTTTTCAATTCTCTTTTGTTTATTTAACTGATTGGTTTTTTGTTCGTTTTGTTTGGCAGAGGATTTCTCTAATCAATCAACTTTGCAAGGTATTATGTTCATCTTTTTCTTTGTTTCTTTTGTATAAATTCCTTCACCATCTTAGGTGCAAATTATTTTATGAAATAATCCAAACAAGATGACTCACTATAAGCTTCTAAGTAATCTAAGTGTCCTGTTTTTTATTAGGTTTTAGTTGGGGGGAGTAATTTACAGTAGAAGACAGAATTTTGGTATATTTACTCGACTGAGATTTTTGTGATCAGGCATGGAAGTTTGCAAACATAGCAAGAGTTAGGTTAAAATTGTTGTCTTGTGAAAATTCGCTCTCTGTGATTCCAGCCACAGTGAGCAATATAGGCGCAATGAACAAATTAGACCTTAGCGAATCTAATCACTTTAACTTTAGTGATTTAAACTGATTTTCGTTGATATAATCTTCATTTTGATGATTTACAGTATTCAGAGCAATGATTTTGTGGTTTCTATTTTCTGGTATATAGGTGATATTTTTACTATCACTATGTAAGTGGGTAATGTTTTGAAGTAGTCAAAGTGGTTAAGTTTTTTTTTGAAGTAGTCAAATTGGTTAAGTTAGTGTTAGTGCGTTAATGATTTAGACATTAGTGGGTAATGTTTACTTATTTTTTTAGGAGCATGATGTTAGACGTGGGAATGTTCCACTCCCTGTTCACGTTTGGCAATTTATGTAGTGCCTTTTAAAGGCCATTATTCTTAGTGAAACTGATTTCTGCTGATAGATTCTAATTTTTTGCTGATTAAGTATGTTTTTAACTGATTAAAACTAATTTTTACTTAATATTAATTGTTTATATAACTTGAAGTGAATAGGGTTTTTATCATGCTTCATATAGTAGTATACTAGAGCATGATGAAAGTGAATTGCATGATTCATTACCAATGAAACTTTTGCCTTTTCTCCTCTCTGGTTTTCTGTATTCTTTTTTTTATCTCTCTCTTTCCTCTTTCTTGCTTCTTGTGGCTAAGACAAATGTTTATGAGAAACTGAGGAATATGTTTTCCTGTTGGCTGGAGGATGAAGAGTGGTAGAGATCCCTTATGGTTGTAGACATCTATACAAGATTCCCAAGCTAATAGTGTTAGCTGTTGCTGGTGGTAATAGTGGTTGGCATGACCATATTGAACATCCTTATCCACTGTCCTTTTGAATTGAAGATCATACTAAATGATGGAGATGCATTAACTTTTTTGATGAATTTGTATGCACGCAAGTTATAAGGAAGCGATTTTGCCACCATCATCTTCTTCGTTTGTGTGTGAATTATATTGACAAATAATGGGGTTATTACAAAATCATGTTGAATCAAATGCATTATCTTATGGAGATGGTCATAGGTAGCAATTTTTGGAGTTTCTCACTCTTCTGAACTAAACTTTGGAAAAGATATACATAGTACGCTTTTTCTTCCGAGTAGTAATGCGTTTAGTTATGTAAGGTGATTGTAATTCCATTGGTTCCCCTTTTTTCCTTTTTTGATGGAAACTGTCAAAAGGGAGATGTCATTCATCCGGAGTCAAATAGCTACATGTCCTGTTCAACAGTCTACCTATTTTTATTTGGGCCATCCTCTAGCCAAATACTATTGTCAACCTCAAAAGGGTCGGTACGTAGCCAAACAATTCCGACCATCATAGCATAACTCCAACAACAAAAACCAAACACAAATTCTTTATAATGACTTATGTGAAGCATGAGATGATAATATCATAAGAGTTTGATGTAAGGGTCTGCAAATGTTTATCAGGTCATACTCATACGCTTTAGCTCCATGTCGTTTGCATTTCGAATTCGTAACAGTTAAGAACAAAATTTTGCTCATAATCTGGAGATATAGGAACAAAGGGGGCTTGGGGAGAGTGAGAAAACTATGGGGTGGTTTGGATAACTTGAAGGATAAATTATTAGATGTTTAACTTATAACTGTTTCTAATAGTTATAAACTTGGAATTAAAAAAAAAAACCAAGGGAATAAGTTTGGAACCAAACTCTACCTCAACTTAGACACTTGACTTACATCACGGCTCTCCTCTATCAATATCTATTGATTAAGGTAGTGCCGATTATATATTACAATCTGGTTTCAAGATTGATGTTTAATTCTAACTCCCAATTGCTTAGTCGAATGCACTCTAGCTTGTGAACTCTTTTGATGCATATAATTTCTTGGGGAATTTTATATTGATCGCACAATTCATAGTATATAGAAGTATGATCTGATTATTTTGCAAAATTATCACAGATAAAAGTAACATCCATATTTGGTGCTTTCTCTTGGAAAATCAGAATGTCATTTGATTTTATAATAATGTAATGAACACACATAATTTGGCAACTTTTAGGTCTAATGTAAGTGATGTTCAATGCTGATTTTCTCACTAAGTCTGCTTATATGTTGTTGGTTTGCCACAAAATATGTTAGGATTAAGATGGTGTAAATTGTTCAAGACTCCATAATTTGTGTTCAAACCTCCCCAGTTGCATTATCTTTCAATTTTCACTGCTTTTTTTTCTTGGAAAACTATATCAGCAACCCTCCTAAATCCTAATAGACAATCTTGGCTCCACTGGTGGTTGAAGGGTCCCTTAGATGAGAAGAAAATCAAGTATGCACTTACCTTATAACTTCCATTATTAATGGGTTTTGTCATTTTCATTTATGCAAATTCATCAGATCTTCTTAGAGCCCAAAGCATACTACTATATGAAGGTTTTCCCACGACAATCAGATTCTAAAATCATGAATTTCTAGCCACATGGCACAATATGAGTGGGATCAGTGGGTGCCAAGATGACTAGAGGCTAGCAATGGAACTGCCTGCACCAATCTTAATCACAAAAAAATATAAAGTGTAGAATTCATGAATTCAGGAGACCTTGATTTGGAAGCTTCAGCCTCCCAACCTTCAGTCGAAGATTGGATTGATACCATTTGGTGGGTTTCCTTTATAGGTTATATCTAGGTCTGACTGATACTATGTACACCTCTTCCACACCCCAACCCTCAAAGCCTCACAGGGTCACTAGGTAAAAAAGATGACTAATAAAAAATAAGCCAAAATCACTCTAACAAAAAATATTGAACAAGTACTCCGACAAAACAATCTGTCAGTAAAGGTAGTTTTAATCAGTAAAAATAATATCAGTTCAATTAATATAGGGTGAAGTGAACGAGGTCTAAAATGTTTGAGGTATATCTTTGACTTTCTTTAATCTTCTTGAGTTTTCATAACCGGGGGGGAGGGGTTGGGGGTGTTAAGATATTGGGATCATTTTCTGAGTTTTGGCTTCATATTTTTGTTTCTATTATAGGTTGTTTTAGGTCTATTGGTACACCTTACAACATCTGTGCTTATGTGGTTATCTTATGTGGTCATCTGCTTGGACGATATATTGTTTTCACAGGGTTAAAGTTGTCCCGGTTAATAAAAATTGTGTCATTGTTCCAAATCAATATCGACTCCATATAACACAAATAAACTAAGGTCCACAAGAGTGATATAGTTGATTGGATGTATCCCAAGGCTTTTTACAAGTTGGTTTCCCTTCAATCAATAGAAGTCTGCAATTACAATGACACCAAACTTTTAGGTACATTGTGCATCAAATTATGTAACAAATCAATTAGACATACTACTATCCCTCTAACGTGTTGATTTTTAAAATATATATTGTAGATATTTTGGGGATTGTCGTACATGCAGGTAATGCAATTGTTTATGACGATGATGCAACCCGTATGCAAGAGGTTGTTGTTCTAGATAGAAGGTGTTCACACTTATATTTATTACTCTTTTTTATTAGTTTCATATTGAGTATTGATTATCGATATATTCAAATTTATTATTTTTGATACTATAATGATTTATTTTCAACTTGAAATAATGTATTTTTCCATCTTCCAATGTTGATGCAGCTGCGCTGCTATTAGATTGATTCTTTTGAACCAATTTGTTTGTGAATATGAAAACGAGGTTCAACAAAATGCTCGGCAGTACAACACAATATTGGCTTGTAGGGTGTATGTTAGGAAAATGAATGGTGCGATTTGTACACAAATTAAAATAATTTTCTTAAAAGTGATAATAATGGTTTTCTTAAAAGTGATAATATTAATTATCTTTCGTAATATTTATAGCTGAGGTTTTAATTTAATCTTCATGTTCAATTTCAGCTTATTTTCTAATCACAGGAAGATACACAAGCTTATTTATCAATCCAGATAATGTAGATGCATCAACTCTATTGGATTGGTAATGAAGAAATGCAGATTTATTAAATTTAATTTATTAAATTTTATCTATATATATATATGTTTATAATCATTGTCATGTGGTTAATAATCAGGTTTGTCTGTGATAATTTTGCCAAGAGGAAAATGAAGTGGTTTAATAATTGTGGAACATTGTCGACTTCAAATGCAATCCGGACTACTATAGCGAGCTACAAACGAAAAAGAAAAGTATGTGATACACAATTATTTACGTTGGAATCATTTTCTTGGAGAATTTTACCTTTTCTATCCAAATTATTACTATTTTGATTAATACGCAGGGAAAACACTACAGAATGGTTGGGAGATTAATTGATATCGATGTTGATAGTTTTACATGGTATGATGCTTGCACATTTTGTGGACTTGATATACAACATGTTAGTGAGCATATCATTTGTAGTAATCGTGACAAAGAAAAGCCTCCAACAACTATTAGGTACTTTTTTTATACTATTTGGATATAAATTTTATAATTGTGTTAAAGTTAAAATTACTTTTTATTAACCTGTTTACTAACTTTATATATTTTTTTTCTATATTTCCACGATAAAAAAAGTGTTTCTGGATATATAACTATAATCGACTCTACCGGTACAATGCATGTCAAGCTCTTTACAAAACAGATTGAGTTTATACTGCATTCAACTAAAGCAAAATTGAAGCATATGTTTGATGCGGTACTATATAATTTTATGAACTTTACTCTTATTGATAACATGACTAAATTGAAATATAATGTACTTTGTAGTTTTTCAGATTAATTATGTTATTTTGATTTATTTATTGCAGGTGCATGATAGAGTTTTGCTACGATCCAAGCTTCTCACACGTGTGCGCAATGCATATATTTTCGTATTTCATCCTCTTCATCTATCGGCTTATATAGTAGACTATGTAACTTATGTCGATTGGGCAGAAGAATGTGCATATTTATTTAAGTAATTACTATCTCATCTTTCATTAAATTTTCTTTGTTGATAGCCATATTAATAATCTTTATATATTTTAATTTTTTGTCTTCTCTTTTTGTAGAATGAGGAGCACATTGAATGTCCGACAGCAATAAAGCATAATGAATCGCATCACCAATTTAAAATATTAGAATAAAAGACTCCAGTGTTTTACCTTAGTTTTGTTTGTCAATCTCTTTAGTTTATAAACACCATGAAGCTCTTATCTATATTATACAATATTGTGGTTGGAATCCCTTTTTAAATGCATAATTTGTTGCTGGGAAAGTTTTTTTAATGACCAATAATAAATATATTACATTTAAATGATAAAAAGGAAATAACATGATTTCCATAAAAAATAAACACAAGAGTTAAATCATGTAAAAATGTTAACAGTAACACCCGGGGCATCGCCCGTGTAATACCCCGTCCTTCTACTACTAAGATACTAAACAATAACTATTCAAGATTGACTAAAAGACGTTAGTGTGATCGGTCCCCTAGGTGTCGTTACTTCCTATGGTTCCGGATCAAGAATAAAATCTCCCTAGTCTAACTAACTAGCCTAATAAGGTAGTATAGCGTAGTAAGGGGTCGTATCCACGGAGAAGCAAGGAGTTTTACACTTAGTTCGAGATGCAATCAATTGACGGGAGTAAAAGAAAAGGGGTTTGAGTTATCAACTAGACTACCTAAGGAAGATAAAATAAGAGTGATTAATCAATAAGACAAACACTAGGGAGAGGGGGAATTATAGAACTCACAACAACGATTTCGACAACATTTGGTGGGCAATGGATCAAATCTATTGAGGGTCTTGGTCCAACATCAAGAGGTCACTCTCGCACACCCCTTAACACCGCCTACCCAACCCCGCCTTTGAGGTCGTGGTCTACCCATCATCAAGTCATCACCAATATCAAGCTTGCTCTCACATAACCCAACATTAGCACAAGATTTAAACATAAAGGTGATCAAGTTTCTTGCTTTAACAATAAAATACCTTGATTCGAGCATCAAAAGAACGATCACCAAAGCCAACCAAACATCATTCAAAACCATCACAAAGTCCCATTATCCCCCTTCCCTAGCTAGAAATCTAGCCTAGGAAGGAGGAGAACATAGTAAGACTAATAAAAGCAACAATAAAAGGAGCAAACATACCAAAACTACTAAGCATGATTAGTGAAAACGAGAAAGATTGAACCTTTGAGCAATAGACTACTAAGACTAGTCAAGGCAAGCATAAACTAATTTAAACAAGCATAAAACTAAACAAATAACCAAAAATAAACTAAGAAATAAGGATTAGGGACTAGAAATTACCAAAAGATTGATGCTTTGATTGAATAAAATGAATAACAAATGTTGAGTTACAACTTTCTCTCTCCTAAAAATGTGTTTTTCTCTCTCTAATTAACCTAGAATAGTGTGTTCTTCCTTTGAATCCTCTTTTCTGAAATTAAAAGCTTACCCTAAAGTGTCTTAAGAGAGGGTATTTATACCCCTCACAAATACAGCTTAGAGTAAGGGCAAACAAAAAAAATCGGGAGGGCGACCATTCGGAGCTCCCGCTCCATACGTGGAGCGCGAGCTCGACCTTAATGAGAGAGATTTCAACAAACGGTCGAAGCTCCCGCTCCACGAGGTTGGAGCGCCGGCTCCGAGCCTAATGTGAGTTACGCGCGGATCGAAGCTCCCGCTCCGAAGGTTGGAGCGCCCGGCTTTGATTTCTCGGCAAACCTTCTCGTATGCAAGGGATTTTGGAGCTCCCGCTCCATGAGGTTGGAGCGCGAGCTTTGGCTTCTCGGCAAATCTTCTCGTATGCAAGGGATTTTGGAGCTCCCGCTCCATGAGGTTGGAGCGCGAGCTTTGGCTCTGCTTCTATTCTTCTTTGCAATTTGAAACTCCCTCTCTTCATCCAAAGGTTCCCTTTTCCAATTCCAAGCTTCGACAACCTTGATTAGGCCGCTACGGAACCTAAAAGAAGTTAAGAGCAAGTCATAGCACAGGGTGTTCACAACATTCATTCTTCACATGAAGAGAAAACAACCTATAACTCCCAAAAAGACTCGAAATGCATGAAACTAGTAGAATCACAAACATTGAACATAGCTAAGCTAAATAAGCATAAAAATGGACTAAACAAGGGCTTAATTAGGGTGGAAAGAGGCCATAAAAGCGGCCTTAAAAGCCACTTATCAAACTCCCCCAGACTAAGTCCTTTGTTCGTCCTCGAATAAAGAGAAAGCATTAAAGTCTGTACACTAACTCACTTTCGTAGGAATCACGGTCAATTTTCGCGTAAATGACAAGCCCTTTAAACCTCAAAGTCGCCAAGGAGGACGAGTGTGCTCTCGTAAGGGTTTTCTAAGAGTTTGACCCATAACTCTAGATCTTAGAATCCAAGGCAAATCAAAAATAAATAAACCAAAGAAAATAAAATGGTGCTCTTAAGTGAGACTTTGACGAGAAGCAAGCGCAAATGGATGCAAGAATTTCTAGACATTAAAAGTAAGCATGCTCAAAGATGTCCATAGGTTGATTAAAACATACCATACACTAAGCATAGAGAACTAGACAGAGCACATTTCCTCAAATTCTACAACCATACATACCGCGTTCTCTCAACTAGTTTCAAATTCGCCATTCAAGGTAGCTTCTCTAAACTCCGGAGAATGGAGCCGATAAATGTAATAAGAAATAGAATAGGAGAAGGTTACTCGACATCTCGACATAGCACACTCGCTCAATAGGCTTGATTCCAATCTTCCACCACCGACAATGACTCAACCCTCTAAGGTCAAAAGGACTTTTTAAGGGTGGAAACGTAGGCTAGGGGTAAAGGGTGTGAATAAATTTGGATAGTGGTGCTCAATCCTAATATAGTGAAGCCTTAGTAGGAGCGAAAGAGCTAAATAACCATGAATCACAAATCATATTCAACCATTTAGGGATAAGTTTCCCCCAAACTTATTCGAAAACATAACAATAAAAGAACTATTTTGGATTTTCTTTCTTTTTCTCCCCCTTTTTTTTGTTTCTTTTTTTTTTTTTTTTTTTTTTTTTTGATTTTTTTCCCACCCCACCTTCTTTGACTTTGGGTGGCTTTTTCTATGAAGTTGCAATTGCATTTATTCAAGAATATACACAAAATTTCCACTATACCACAAGAATCTCATCATTTTCCTTTCCCCTTATTTGTTTCAAATATCACTCAAGACAATCGCTCTAACTTCACTATTCACTACAAGGGTGAAAAATAAAACAAGGAGGCAATTGGCTTGTATTGAGGTAATCAAAGAAAGGATAAGGCTCAAAGGGTTGAGAGGAAGGGCATATGCAAATAAAAACAAAATCAAGAAAAAGAGAAAAATAAGAATAAAAGGCCTAAAACTATAAAAGTGAAAATAGTCACCGAAATGAACGCCTTTATCTTTCCCTAGAGTGGCTCGGTCGCGATCTAAGATAGATTAGAGTCAAGTTCTCGATAGAAGTATGCGATGTCGAGGATCCATGCACTCAAAATGGATGTTGGGGCTTTTTTGAAAGTCCTCACATGGGGTTATCAAGCAAATGCTACCTTTAAGGTTTCAAATCACTAGAGAGAGCAACACCTTCGTACCACAATCCATGAATTAAGGTCTTGTGCTCTCAAAAGTTCTAACCGCTACCTTAACATAGCGTATACTAAAATCAACCATAAACATCTCTAAGCATGCGGGCTTCTAACGTCTAGGAATAAAAGCATTCAAAAGAGTGGAGCTTCAATGATATTGTTCTCAACTCAAGAGCAAAAGAAATAATTAAAAGAAAAATTTGCCTTGATTCATACGTATTTTTTTTTATTTTTGTTTTTTTCTCAAGGGATGAAAGTAAGTAGGCAATGACACATAACCAACACTATCAATCAAATTTTGCACTTAAACCCAGGTGGTGTTCATAACCACCAATGTAAAATTAAAGCCAAGCAAACTCGAACGATCATCATCTTTCCTATACTATCCTAAAACTAAGCAAACAAGTAACTAAAAGGGAGTTGGAACGATCTCACCCATCATTGAAGCAATAAAGGCCAAATGCAATATCCGAAGCAAAAGAGCATCTTCAAACCTTGACTTCATCTCCGGATACTTGCTACGAAAGGTCATCAACTCAAAAGAGAGATTAGTTCCAACACGTAGCCGATTTCCATTTTCCTTTTCCTTTTCCTGCACATATACGCAACAAACCATACCCTATGGGGGTTAAAATTAGCCCAAAGTGAGATGTAAGGCTTAGCTTGAAACTCGACTCAACTATTGGTTAGATGAGCCGAGAGGCCGTGCCTCGTATTTCTCAATCAAACTAAAATGTCACCCCCTCCCTTGGGGAAAAATCCTCCGGATTTTACAATCTACCAAAACAAAATTAAAAATCAAAGTTCAACAATAACAAAATATAAACAGTATATACAAAAGTGCTTGATTTATGGTCTTAAGCTAGACCTCTTCATCCTTCTCAAATGGCTTCGGGAGATGAGTCGGTTGGGACCGACACGAGCATCAAACAACCAAGTTTTCCAATTTGTTCCTTATCGAAATACTTCTTGATTCTTTGGCCATTTACCATGAACCTAGCTCCATCTTCATCGTCCAATTCAAACGAGCCATAGGGAGTGACCTTGATGATAGAGAATGGGCCGGACCACTTAGACTTCAACTTCCCGGGGAAAAGACGGAGGCGTGAGTTGAATAAGAGAACTTTGTCGCCAACCTTGAAGTCACAATCTTTTCCCAACAACTTGGTAGGAGGCTTAGAACTCTCCCCCTTGGCCATGGTTTGGATCAATGGGAGCTCGTCTTTGCTTTCTTGGGCATCCGTATGAGCTTCATCAAGTTGGGTTTCAATCTCCATGGCCTCTCTTGATTTGTCCACCCCCTCATAATTAACAATCTCCGACTCCACCAAGTCTACTCTCCACACCTTCTCCACCATAGGTTGCTTCAAGGTTTTCGAAAACTCAAACATAACTCTTTCATCGGCCACCTCACAAGTGATCGTGTTGTTCTTGCAGTTAATCACGGCTCCCATTGTTTTAAGAGCCTCTCTACCAAGGATAAGAGGAGTATGAGGGTCCTCCTCCATATCCATTACAACAAAATCACAAGGCACAAAGATATTACCAACTCGAATTGGTATGTCTTCAAGTTCTCCACAAGGTAGCTTAATCGAGCGGTCGGCCAATTGAATTGTTTTCCTTGAAGGCACCATCTCAAACTTGAGCAACTTTGCAATGGACAAGGGCATCAAGCTCACACTTGCACCCAAGTCGGCCAATGCTCCCTTGGTCTTAAGATCTCCGAATGTCACCGGAAGAGTAAAGCTACCCGGATCTCGTTGCTTGGGTGGCAAGTGGCGTTGCACAAGCGCACTCACTTGGTGAGGAAGAGTGATGCATTGTTCATTGAGCTTTTTCTTGTTGGAAAGAAGTTCCTTGAGGAATTTTGCATAGGATGGCATTTGTGACATAGCCTCAAGGAAGGGAATGTTGATTTGAAGACCCTTCAACATGTTCATGAACTTGTTGTACTTGTCATTCAACTTTCTCTCAACTATCCTTTCCGGAAATGGTGGGGGAGGATCGAATCTTGATGGTTGGAGATTTGTTGATGCTTGCTTTTCTACCTCAACACCCTCTTTTTGGATTTCATATTCTCCTTTCTCCACAACTTGTCCTTCTTTCTCCTTATCCTTCTCTTGTTGCACCTCTTTAGGTCCTTTATATGATCTTCCGGACCTTAGGGAGATGACATTCACATGGTGGTGGTTTGCGAGATTCGGAGTAGGTTGACCGGGAAGCTTCTCATTTGAGAGTTGAGAAACCCTCTCGGCTAGTTGGGCAACTTGATTGTCAAGGATCTTTTGGTGAGATGTGGTTTCTTGGAATTTTTGATCTACTTTTCGCTCAAGATTGCTCAACTTTTGTTCAAATTATTGAGAGATGTTTTTGATGTTGTCTAGGATAAGAAGGGTGTCCGGAGATGGGCCACCTTGGGGGTTTGAAGTGTTTGGGAAGGTGGTTGGGGGTTGGTTTGAGAATTGATTTTGTGGAAGGGGCTTGCTGAAGTTGTTTCTAGCATTTGGATGTAGATAGGGAGTTCCTTGGTTCGCTTGATTTTGGAAATTGGTTGGTCCACCATAGTCATTGAACCTCGGATTAACATTGGAGTTAGGGCCTCTCCAATTATCCCTTTGGTCTCTTTGATTATTGAGATAACCCATAGCCGCTACATGCTCGGGGTCCTTACCACCACAATAAGAGGTGTCGTGGTTGGTACCCCCACAAATTTCACATGAGAATGAGTTTACTTGCCGAGATGAGGAAGAAGAAGCTTGTTCTTTCCCTAGCTTCTTGTCAAGAAGTTGCTCCATGAAGGCCTTGAGAGACTCTTGGTCAAGCTCGAATTTCCCATTAGCTTTTCCTTGACTTCTTCTCTTACCACCCCATGAATAGTTGCGAACCACATCCTCAATTGTATCTTTAAGTTGAGCTTGGGGAACTTTCCTTAATTGGCCTCCGGCTCCCGCATCAAGATTGGCTCTACTAATGGGATCAAGAGCATCATAGAAGAATCTATTAAGTAGAGGCTCACTATACTCATGATGGGGGCAAGCTCTAACATACTCGTTGAATCGTTCCCAAGCTTCACCTAGAGACTCATCCGCTTCTTGTTGGAAGTTGGAGATCTTCCTTCTCATTTCCGCGGTCTTCTCCTCCGATATAAACTTCTTTAGGAAGGCTTTGGCCACCGCCCTCCAAGTAGTCAAGGAGTTTGGTTTGAGATTCTTAAGCCACCTATAAGCTTTTCCCGCTAAGGATTGCCGGAAGAGATGCATGCGGATGTATTCTTGAGTGACTTGATTCGTTTGGACCATGGCGCACAACTCAAGGAATCTATCAAGATGCTCAATGGGATTCTCACGAGCGGCTCCGGAGAATTGTTCCCTAAGCACCATTTGTGTATATTGTGGATGAATAGTGAAGTTCGTAGTGGTGGTGGGGAGCAAAATGCCACCGGTGAGCTCATAGTATTCCGGATTACCAAAGTCTTGAAAATGAGGGTTGTCATCTTCGGCCATGGCTTCACTTGCCTCACTTGAAGAGTCAAAAATATTTCCTCCTCCTCGGTTTGATGTTCAAATACCCTCCGAATTTGCCTCAAAGTACGGTCGATTTCCGGGTCAAGAGGAGTGGTAGGAATACCTTGAGATCTCCTTATCATTCAACAAAGCTAAGCACACGGTTAAAATTGACAACACAATAACAAAAATGAAAATAAAAAGCAATTGATGGGCAATAAACTAAGTTCAAACAACACGTTGCTTCCCCCGGCAGCGGCGCTAAAACTTGATCGGTCCCCTAGGTGTCGTTACTTCCTATGGTTCCGGATCAAGAATAAAATCTCCCTAGTCTAACTAACTAGCCTAATAAGGTAGTATAGCGTAGTAAGGGGTCGTATCCACGGAGAAGCAAGGAGTTTTACACTTAGTTCGAGATGCAATCAATTGACGGGAGTAAAAGAAAAGGGGTTTGAGTTATCAACTAGACTACCTAAGGAAGATAAAATAAGAGTGATTAATCAATAAGACAAACACTAGGGAGAGGGGGAATTATGGAACTCACAACAACGATTTCGACAACATTTGGTGGGCAATGGATCAAATCTATTGAGGGTCTTGGTCCAACATCAAGAGGTCACTCTCGCACACCCCTTAACACCGCCTACCCAACCCCGCCTTTGAGGTCGTGGTCTACCCATCATCAAGTCATCACCAATATCAAGCTTGCTCTCACATAACCCAACATTAGCACAAGATTTAAACATAAAGGTGATCAAGTTTCATGCTTTAACAATAAAATACCTTGATTCGAGCATCAAAAGAACGATCACCAAAGCCAACCAAACATCATTCAAAACCATCACAAAGTCCCATTATCCCCCTTCCCTAGCTAGAAATCTAGCCTAGGAAGGAGGAGAACATAGTAAGACTAATAAAAGCAACAATAAAAGGAGCAAACATACCAAAACTACTAAGCATGATTAGTGAAAACGAGAAAGATTGAACCTTTGAGCAATAGACTACTAAGACTAGTCAAGGCAAGCATAAACAAATTTAAACAAGCATAAAACTAAACAAATAACCAAAAATAAACTAAGAAATAAGGATTAGGGACTAGAAATTACCAAAAGATTGATGCTTTGATTGAATAAAATGAAGAACAAATGTTGAGTTACAACTTTCTCTCTCCTAAAAATGTGTTTTTCTCTCTCTAATTAACCTAGAATAGTGTGTTCTTCCTTTGAATCCTCTTTTCTGAAATTAAAAGCTTACCCTAAAGTGTCTTAAGAGAGGGTATTTATACCCCTCACAAATACGACTTTAGAGTAAGGGGCAAACAAGAAAAAATCGGGAGGCGACCATTCGAGCTCCCGCTCCATACGTGGAGCGCGAGCTCTGACCTTAATGAGAGAGATTTCAACAGCAGGTCGAAGCTCCCGCTCCACGAGGTTGGAGCGCCAGCTCTGAGCCTAATGTGAGTTCTGCCGCGGATCGAAGCTCCCGCTCCGAAGGTTGGAGCGCCAACTTTGATTTCTCGGCAAACCTTCTCGTATGCAAGGGATTTTGGAGCTCCCGCTCCATGAGGTTGGAGCGCGAGCTTTGGCTTCTCGGCAAATCTTCTCGTATGCAAGGGATTTTGGAGCTCCCGCTCCATGAGGTTGGAGCGCGAGCTTTGGCTCTGCTTCTATTCTTCTTTGCAATTTGAAACTCCCTCTCTTCATCCAAAGGTTCCCTTTTCCAATTCCAAGCTTCGACAACCTTGATTAGGCCGCTACGGAACCTAAAAGAAGTTAAGAGCAAGTCATAGCACAGGGTGTTCACAACATTCATTCTTCACATGAAGAGAAAACAACCTATAACTCCCAAAAAGACTCGAAATGCATGAAACTAGTAGAATCACTAACATTGAACATAGCTAAGCTAAATAAGCATAAAAATGGACTAAACAAGGGCTTAATTAGGGTGGAAAGAGGCCATAAAAGCGGCCTTAAAAGCCACTTATCATAGTGGAAATAACGTCAGGACGGTTATGCTACTCTAAAACAATAAATAAAGACAACCTCAACTAAAGTTTCATAGCTTCCAAATAGTAATATCTCAAAACATTATAATTCTTAATCAAAGGAACATCCCAAATCATAATAGAACATAACATCATCCAAAACTACGAGACATGCAAGTCTCCTATAAAAACTCAAATGAAACTAAATGTCCTTGAGATCTAGCATAACATAGGACTCTCTATTGTCTGCATAGAACTCATCTACCAAAAAGACTACCAGAAGCTTCCTCTCATTACCGACCCACACTCTGCTAGCCCAAGCAGTCACAAGTCTAGCAGTCATTTCCATCTGCAGGGATATATTAAATAATTTCACAGTCAGTGGGGAGTAACTAGCAGTTCTCCCAGAACATAAGAAATCAAAGCATGATTCAGACATAGATTAATATGAAAGGAAAGCATACGATCAAGATAACAATAACATGCAATCCAAAACCTTAAAGCTTACAAGTGATATAAATGAAGGTAAATATCAAGTAAATAAGATAAAATGAATAAATCAACTCTAGAGTACTTAAATAATAATAAAAACAAAGGGCACAAGAAGTTATTGAGTCAGAAACCGAACGCCAGTGAATCGCAATTCATTTCCTAAGGTTTGTCAGATCGCAATCTCCAGGTCAGTCTATGGGCTTACGTTCCCCACTGCCTGTGTCTATGAATGGACAAACTCCCGATGCAGGGTAGAACACGCAGAACTCCCTGACCTCTCGGACGACAACAATTAACCCAGGTGTACCCCTAGTTCGCAAACCAGGTGGTTGGCATGTTCTTCACCGGGGACTACATCTATCCCACCGGATGTTCTTATCTCAAAATAAATAAAATCATAAAGTATCATCCATCTCAAAACCATTCGTAAAAAAAAAAAGAAGAAAAAGAAGGGATGTCATCCGGCCTTATACCCATGATTCATCAAAAATAATTCTTCAAAAATCCTCAAAGTAGTAACTTACACACTTACAACAAATATCTTCAATCACAATACTTTGAACATCACTAAGCATCAACAATGATAATGATATAGTTTTTACAGCACTATCAGTATCAATCATAAATGTATTACATCAAATAAGATCACCAACTACAAGTAAGACATACGTACAAGATCATACGAAAAATTATACTACAACAAAAATGTGCGCTCGGCGCATGAGCTTGCGCTCAGCGTCACACTGTGCGTCTGACGCACTAACCAATCTACGTCTGACGCATCAGCGTGCGTCTGACGCCACCACCAATTAACCCCAAGGCTTATAAATCAATGAAACGTACACGACTAATCATTTTTTTACATAAACCAACCGTAAACATAATGACACTCAATGATAACCACGGTAACCTACTAATCACCAGCTTCCAAGAACATAAAAGGTCACAAATTATTTCTGGTTAATAAACCCTTAAATAATTAAAAAGAATATCCTCAAACTCATAATAAAAACACAATAAAAATTATTAAACTAATAAAAATGGTCAGTAAAATATCACAAAAATTATCATACGACCATTATGGCTCTACTGACATGGTACAAATTTTATTTCTAATTTTTGGACTCTAAAAGTATTTTTAAACGTTAATTTATAGAATACTCAATAAAGCCAATATAATAATTAAAAATATAAATAAACGCCCAAAAATTACCAAAAATTCACATAATATGCATAAACTCACGGTAATACATAATATGCAAAGAAATAGATTTTTCGGCCTCCAAAAATAATATTCACGATTTAATTCTAACAGACACGAAAATACAATGTAAGCAGAAGGCAAAAATTATTCCAAGGCATGAAATACATATTACACACATAACATGCTTCACGAATAAAAATTTCATCAATTATAACATTAGTTCTATAATTATTTTGCAAATAAGCCATAACGCATAAATTACCAAATAAATCGAATAATATTCACGTCAAATTTCATCAATAATTTCATTTACTAGCGTAATAATCTAATACCGAAATATACCCTAATCTCTATCGTTCTAAGATAACTACTAGTTACCTGCATCGTCGAAGGCGAGCTGAAAATTACTGGAAAATCCCGATATATGCGTGCACCCTTCTCCTTCTTCAAACCCCAAAGCACCACGTACAAGAAAGAGGCAAATAGAACAAGTCACGAACAATTGATGAAGAGTATAAATGGAAGAATTTGAGAGAGAATGATGAAGATGATGATGTTCGAAATTTTAATAAAATGGCAGCAATGAAGTTCTGATTTTAATCAGATTTAAGAGTGCTTAAAAGAATAAATAAAATGGATTTATTAGGAGAAATGATAAGGGAGTTATGGAGGTTACAAAATACAAAGAGTCATCAAAATAAAAAAAAGAAATGAAAGAAGAAAAACTTCTCCTTTTCCCTCCACATGGCCGGCTAGCCCAAGCCCAACCACACCAAATAATTTTGGCCCAAATCATCAAAGATCCATACGACAAAAGTCCGATACGCGATAAATCGATAACCTCCTAAATCGCACCTAAACTTTGAAAATACTTAATAATAAAAATAATTCTAATAAATTATATTATAAATATAAATATAATACACACATTAGCACGCCATATAATACAAATAATAATTCGACTCCCAATAATTATAAAAAATAAAAATCATTGATTTAGAGAAAATAATAGTTTTAGGAAAACTTTTGTGAAAAACTAGGAGCAAAATTATGGGTTGTTACAATCTCCCCTCCTTAAATAAAGTTTCGTCCTCGAAACTTCGAAAACACACACAAATAAGACAAGCACACAAAGAATACCTGAAACAAATAGTTCCGGGTATTTCAGTCGCATCGACTCTTCGGTTTCCCAAGTAGCTTCTTCGTACTTTTGACTTCTCCAAAGTACTTTAACCAAGGGAATCATCTTCCTTCTCGAGCACGGTTCGACGGTCCAATATACGAACATGTTGCTCTTCAAAAGTCAAATTCGGTTCAAGCGAGACCGAATCAACGAGAATCACATGCGTAGGATCACTACGATACTGCGCGCATGGCGCGACACATGAAATACATCATGAACCTTCGACAGCTCTGGCGGCAAAGCTAAACGATACGCAGCCTCTCCGATCCTTTCAAGAATCTCATAGGGACCTACATACTCCGGACTCAACTTGCCCTTTTGACCAAACCGCATCAATCCCTTCATTGGAGAAACCTTCAGAAGCACCTTATCTCCCACCTAAAAGGAAATAGGTTTTCGAAACAAATCTGCATACGACTTCTGCGTATCTTGAGCAGCCTTCATCTTAGCTTGAATCACTTTAACCTGCTCAACAGTATCCTGAATTAACTCCGGGCCCAAAATCAATGAGTCGCTGATGTCGCTCCAACAAGTAGGACTACGACACTTCCTTCCATAGAGAGCCTCATACGGAGCCATTTGGATACTAGCTTGATAGCTGTTATTATAAGAGAACTCCACCAGGCTAAGCGACTTGACCCAAGACTGTTGAAATTCCAAGGCACAAGCACGAAGCATATCTTCCAAGGTCTGAATAGTTCTCTCAGTCTGACCATCGGTAGCTGCATGAAATGCAGTACTAAGCTTCAACTTCGAACCAAAAGCCTCTTGCAAAGCGGTCTAGAAATGGGATAGAAATAGCGGATCACGGTCAGAGACAATGTCTTTGGGAACCCCATGAAGACGAATGATCTCATTAGCATAAGCTTCAACTAACTCTTCCATAGACCATGTGTTCTTCATCGCAATAAAACGAGCCACTTTGGTCAACCGGTCCACAATTACCCACACAGCATTCTTCCCACCAGCAGCTCTAGGCAAACCCATCACAAAATCCATCGAGATCGAGTCGAACTTCCAAGCAGGAATAGGCATGGGTTGCAATAAACCACCAGGCCTCTGATGCTCAATTTTCACCTTCTGGCAGACCAAACACCTAGCGACAAACTCGGCGATGTCTCTCTTCATACCAGACCACCAAAAATTAACCTTCAGATCCTTATAAAGCTTGTCACCACCGGGATGAACGGAATAAGGAGTACTATGAGCTTCCTCGAGAATCTTTCTCTTAAGCTCACCATCATTGGGCACACACCAACGCCCCATAAACCTCAAGCTATCATCAGCACATATCTCAAAATTCTCCGCACGACCTTGCATCTTTGCTTCACGGATCTTCTCTAGCTTCGGATCACCCTTTTGCTTGCTTCTCAACTCCAAACAACTCAGGCTCAGTACTCAAAGAACCCAACATCGCAGACACATAATCTTGAGGAACAACCTCGATATCAAGCTTGCGAAACTCTTTACACAATTCACGAGGCACCACCATAGCAGCGTTTAAAGAATGCTTATTCTTGCGACTCAGAGCATCCGCTACTTTGTTCGCCTTACCCTCTTGGTAATCCAGGGTCAGATCATAATCCTTGATCAATTCAAGCCACCTTCTCTGCCTCATGTTAAGATCACACTGAGTGAAGATGTACTTCAGGCTCTTGTGGTCAGTATACACCTTACACGGAACACCATACAGATAGTGTCGCCATATCTTTAGTGCAAACACCACAGCCGCTAACTCCAGATCATGGGTCGGGTAATTCCTCTCATGCACCTTCAGCTGCCTCGAAGCATAGGCTATTACCTTCCCTTGCTGCATCAAAACACAACCTAGGCCATTCTTCGATGCATCACTGAACACCTCATACCCAACACCCTCAGATGGCAGAGTAAGAACAGGATCAGAGGTCAAACTCTTTTTCAGCTTCTGAAATGCCCCTTCACAATCCTCATACCAGACGAACTTGCAGTCCTTATGCATCAAGCGAGTCAGAGTTTGAGCTATCTTGGAGAAATCTTGAACAAACCTCCTATAATAACCAGTAAGACCCAGAAAACTTCGAACTTCGGTCACATTCTTAGGACTCTCCCACTCGACAACAGCCTTGATCTTAGCGGGATCCACCTTAAGTCCTTCCTTGCTGATTACATGCCCCAGAAAAGCAACTTCCTTCAGCCAAAACTCGCACTTAGACAGCTTTGCGAACAACTTTTGCTTGCGCAGAACATCCAACACCAGTCTCAAATGCTTCTCATGCTCCTTCTCATCTTTAGAGTAAACAAGAATATCATTGACAAACACGACCACACAAGTATCCATGTACTCGTGGAAAGAGCGATTCCTTTGATCCATAAAAATCGCAGGAGCATTTGTGAGACCAAAAGGCATCACTTCAAATTCATAGTGCCCATACCTGGTGCGGAAAGTAGTCTTCGGAATATCTTCCTTCTTAACGGGGATTTGATGATATCCGGACCTCAGATCGATCTTGGAAAATACCCCAGCACCTTTCAATTGATCAAACAGATCTTCAATGCGAGGCAACGGATACTTATTCTTGATCGTTACCTTATTCAGCTCACGGAAATCGATGCACAGACGCATACTCCCGTCTTTCTTCTTGACAAACAGAACAGGAGCACCCCAAGGAGACACACTAGGCCTTATGAAGCCCTTATCTATCAGCTCTTGCAATTGAGTCTTCAACTCTTGCAGTTCAGACGGTGCCATTCTATACGGAGCCTTGGATATAGGAGCAGTACCCGGTACTAAATCAATGTAGAACTCCACATCTCTTCCAGGAGGAATACCTGGCAATTCTTCAGGTTATACATCAGGATAATCTCGAACCACCGGAATACTCTCGAGCTAATCTTCAGACGACAAATCCTTCACCATGCAAAGGTATACCACATTACCTTTCTGACGCATCTTTTTCATTCTTAGAGCGGACACCCACTTAACACCCTTCTTCACCACAACGTCAGAATAAGAAATCCTTTTACCCTTAGAATCTCGGAGCACCACCTTCTGATCACGGCACTGAATGCAGGCATGATACTTCGATAACCAATCTATTCCGAGGATCACATCAAACTCTGACATGGGAAACTCCTTAAGATCGACTGGTAACTCGGAACCCATGATGCTGACAGGCACGGCCTTTAACTCAGAATGACAGGGATAATTCTCACCAGACGGATGAGATATTTGGGACTTAACAGGAGATCTAGGGGAGTGATTAGCTTTTCGAATGAAGGAACTAGCAACAAAAGATACCATAGCACCAGTATCGAACAGATGAAAAGCAGGAGTATTATTTACAAGAAAAGTACTAGAGATGACATCAGGATGGACGTCAGCTTCAACTTGCGTTATCACATAAATCCTGTTCTTCGGAGGAGTAGAGAATCAGCTGGCTTAGCTGGACCAGCAGAATAAGACGGAGCTCTAGGATTCTTAGAACACTGGAAAGACTTGTGCCCCACCTCCTTGCAATAGAAACAGACAACAGTCGATCCATCACAGTTCTTCCCTGGATGAGCAGCTATACCACTGATTCGGCACTTGCTCGGATCAAAGCTCGGACGATAACCAGATACAAAACCCTGTTGATAATCTCCTCGACCAGACGGCTCATACCTCGGCTTCTTGGCCGGGAACCGAACATAGGTTGCAGCAGGCTTCTTAGCAGCAACCACCTTAGCAGAATCTTCCTCTTTCAAAGAGGCATGAATACTCAGGGCTATCTCATAGGCTCCCTGGAAAGTCGAAGCACCCGAACTCAGAACATGGGTCCTCACCCTAGGATCCATTTTCTTGATGTACCTTTTCACACGCTCAGCTTCAGTAGGTACAACAGTGGTAGCAAACCTGGACAGCTCGGTGAACTTATCAGTGTACTCATGCACACTTAGAGTACCCTGAGACAGAGTTAAGAACTCTTCTTGCTTCTGCCAACGGAGCTCATCAGGATAAAACCTCTCTTTCAGCTTACTCATCCCATCCAAAACCCGGTGTAGCCATGCAGCTTGCACGAACAGTGCTCCACCAGTTATTAGCTTCCAGCTTCAGATAGTAGGTACCAATAGACACCATTTCAGCAGCAGGGCAACCAGTAGCAGCAAACAGTTTCTCCATCTCCCTTATCCACCCTTCTAGCATAACAGGATCAGAAGTCCCGTCAAAAGTAGGCGGACGGTGACGGTCAAATCGATCGAAGACAGATTGCCCATTAGACTGAGCAGTAGACCGATTAGCAGCCATGGCTATGATAGCGTTCTCAAGTGCTTGGCGCCTTTTCCGAGCAGCCTCCTTTCTAGCACTAGTCAATCCTCGAGGCGGCATTCTACAAACACAAGTTAAACAATCATTATTTAACACATTATTAGTTGTAAATAACAACTTCTCACATCAAAGTAAGAAAAATATTTTCCCGGGGTTTCCTACCCAAGTGACCCTCTCACCACTATTTTTCTTGAAGCCTAAGATTCAATTGATCCCAATTACTTCAACTACACATTTCCCGGAGTTTCTTAGTGACTATGTAAGGGTCTCGGGTAACTTTGCTCTGATACCAACTGTAACACCCCGTCCTTCTACTACTAAGATACTAAACAATAACTATTCAAGATTGACTAAAAGACGTTAGCGGAAATAACGTCAGGACGGTTATGCTACTCTAAAACAATAAATAAAGACAACCTCAACTAAAGTTTCATAGCTTCCAAAAAGTAATATCTCAAAACATTATAATTCTTAATCAAAGGAACATCCCAAATCATAATAGAACATAACATCATCCAAAACTACGAGACATGCAAGTCCCCCATAAAAACTCAAATGAAACTAAATATCCTTGAGACCTAGCATAACATAGGACTCTCTATTGTCTGCATAGAACTCATCTACCAAAAAGACTACCAGGATCTTCCTCTCATTACCGACCCACACTCTGCTAGCCCAAGCAGTCACAAGTCTAGCAGTCATTTCCATCTGCAGGGATATATTAAATAATTCCACAATCAGTGGGGAGTAACTAGCAGTTCTCCCAGAACAAAAGAAATCAAATCATGATTCAGACATAGATTAATAAGAAACGAAAGCATACGATCAAGATAACAATAACATGCAATCCAAAACCTTAAAGCTTACAAGTGATATAAATAAAGGTAAATATCAAGTATATAAGATAAAATGAATAAATCAACTCTAGAGTACTTAAATAATAATAAAAACAAAGGGTACACAAAGTTATTGAGTCAGAAACCGAACGCCAGTGAATCGCAATTCACTTCCTAAGGTTTGTCATAACGCAATCTCCAGGTCAGTCTATGGGCTTACGTTCCCCACTGCCTGTGTCTAAGAATGGCCAAACTCCCGATGCAGGGTAGAACACGCAGAACTCCCTGACCTCTCGGATGACAACAATTAACCCAGGTGTACCCCTAGTTCGCAAACCAGGTGGTTGGTACATCTATCCCACCGGATGTTCTTATCTCAAAATAAATAAAATCATAAAGTATCATCCATTTCAAAACCATTCATAAAAAAAAAGGGATGCCACCCGGCCTTATACCCATGATTCATCAAAAATAATTCTTCAAAAAATCCTCAAAGTAGTAACTTACACACTTACAACAAATATCTTCAACCACAATACTTTGAACATCACTAAGCATCAACAATGATAATGAAATAGTTTTTACAGCACTATCAGTATCAATCAGAAATGCATCACATCAAATAAGATCACAAACTACAAGTAGGACATACGTACAAGATCATACGAAAAATTATACTACAACAAAAATGTGCGCTCGGCGCATGAGCTTGTGCTCAGCGCCACACTGTGCGTCTGGCGCACTAACCAATCTACGTCTGACGCATCAGCGTGCGTCTGACGCCACCACCAATTAGCTCCAAGGCTTATTAAATCAATGAAACGTACACGACTAATCATTTTTTTACATAAACCAACCGTAAACATAATGACACTCAATGATAACCACAGTAACCTACTAATCACCAGCTTCCAAGAACATAAAAGGTCACAAATTATTTCTGGTTAATAAACCCTTAAATAATTAAAAAGAATATCCTTAAACTCATAACAAAAACACAATAAAAATTATTAAACTAATAAAAACGATCAGTAAAATATCACAAAAGTTATCATACGATCATGATGGCTCTACTGACATGGTACAAATTTTATTTCTAATTTTAGGACTCTAAAAGTATTTTTAAACGTTAATATACAGAATACTCAATAAAGCCAATATAATAATTAAAAATATAAATAAACACCCAAAAATTACCAACAATTCACATAACATGCATAAATGCATGGTAATACATAATATGCAAAGAAATAGATTTTGCGGCCTCCAAAAATAATATTCACGATTTAAATACTAACAGACACGAAAATGCAAAAACAGATAAATCAATTAAATAAACCTGTAAGCAGTAGGCAAAAATTATTCCAAGGCATGAAATACATACTACATACATAAAATACTTCACGAAAAATAATTTTAGAAATTATAACATTATTTCAATAATTATTTTGCAAATAAGCTATAACGCATAAATTACCAAATAAATCGAATAAATACTAAAACTCAGACGAAAATTATTTTTCTGCATACAATATTCATACAGCATACATCAAGTATATTCACGTCAAATTTCATCAATAATTTCATTAAACAAGTATTTTAAACAATTCCTAGCGTAATAATCTAATACCGAAAGATACCCTAATCTCTATCATTCTAAGATAACTACTAGTTACCTGGATCGTCGGAGGCGAGCTGAAAATTACTGGAAAATCCCGATATATGCATGTACCCTTCTCCTTCTTCAAACCCCAAAGCACCACGTACAAGAAAGAGGCAAATAGAACAAGTCACGAACAATTGATGAAGAGTATAAATGGAAGAATTTGAGAGAGAATGATGAAGATAATGATGTCCAAAATTTTAAGAAAATGGCAGCAATGAAGTTCTGATTTTAATCAGATTTTGGAGTGCTTAAAAGAATAAATAAAATGGATTTATTAGGAGAAATGATGAGGGGGTTATGGAGTTTACAAAATACATCGAAAAAAAAAGAAATGAAAGAAGAAAAACTTCTCCTTTTCCCTCCACATGACCGGCTGGCCCAAGCCCAACCACACCAAATAATTTTGGCCCAAATCATCAAAGATCCCTACGACAAAAGTCCGATACGCGATAAATCGATAACCTCCTAAATCGCGCCTAAACTTTGAAAATACTTAATAATAAAAATTATTCTAATAAATTATATTATAAATATAAATATAATACACACATTAGCACACCATATAATACAAATAATAATTCGACTCCCAATAATTATAAAAAATAAAAAATCATTGATTTAGAGAGAATAATAGTTTTAGGGAAAACTTTTGCGAAAAACTAGGAGCAAAATTATGGGTTGTTACAGCCCGGGCCACACACTAGTTTACATTTATATTTGGTACATTTGTAGACCAAATGATCGTTTCCTGACCCATGGTTAACTGAACACGAAAATCTTCGATTCACCAGATGAATCAGTGATGGGTGTGTCTCGGTTGGCTACCCAAACAACAGTATGCACAGGAACTTGGTTGAACCAAATCCGACGTAACGATTCACCGAGTTTGGTGGGCTAAAGAATCCCAGCTTAAAAGTACCATTTTTTTGATAGAATAAATTCAGGATCTTTGATGAATTATGTGTAGCTTATGGTTTGGTTCTCAATGGCAGAATAAACTTCCCTGCAGACGGTGTGTGTTCATATGAATTTTATACAATTTTATATCATTTTTACAAAAACGTTCATGTAAATCACTAAATAAAAAAGGGTCTTAAATGTGTCCAATTTAAGTGAAAATTTCCAGTTTAGTTCTTCAAAGTGTCTAGAATGTTCATACTAAAATTCATTTCAAAATAAGTTCAGAAAGTTGGATTTCAAAGAACCAATTGGATAAAGGTCATGTTTTGACCAATTTAGAATAAAATTCACCATAATTGGAGTTGTCACTAAAAGCTTATGAAATTTTAACACAACATAAAGAACAAAAGTTATGAGTTCTAGAAGTCAGTATAAGGACAAAAGTACAATCTGGAAAATGAAATAAAGTGATTAACTCAATTTTCATAAAAAAAATATTTTCTTTTCACACGAAAATGTTAATTAAAAATCATGAAAATTTAAGTTTCTCTTAAAATGACTCATTTTATCATGTAAATAAAAATCAATAAAAATCGTCATAAAAAAGAAAATCAAAAAAGTTAATTAATTTTAACTTTCACAAATTTACAAATAAACATGAATTCCAAAGCCCATTCAAGGAGATGAAGTTCAAGGAGCATCATGGTGAACATCAAGATTGAAGATTTGTATAGATCATAGAATTTGTACATTTTTGTTGTAATAATAGTTTCTTTGTAAATAATTATTGCATCACTCAATTAATGAAAAAACATGGAGATGTTTATGCATAATTTTCATAAATAATTCCACAACTCTTTTTAAATAAAATGAGCAACCAATGTTACAAATGTTGCATGTTGGGCCCAATAAATCATAGTATATGAATTAAATGATCCAATCTCAATCAAGAGGAAAAATTGCAAATCTAACTAAGTTAAAAAGTATGATGATCCATCTTACATTTTAAAATTTGTTCTCCATTTTCAAATGGATCAATCTTATAATTTGACATAATTAGATTGGTAATTATGATCTTCGAATTGATTTTAGGCCATTTTACGTGTCTCACTTTAAATGGCCAAATTCCAATTAGCCAAACACAATCTCCAAATTTGATCTCAAATTGATCATTTCTCTCTAAATGACTTAATAAACTTCAATTAAGATTATTTCTCAAAAGCCTTCAAATTAGGAAGCAAACTTCTAAGACCTCTTGAAAATCATAAACGTGATCACTAATCTAGGTGGTTATTTCAATCCTTGATTAATCGCTAATTAGAGCGGTTAACTTAAACTCCTCATTTAATCACTAATTAGGGTGATTAGCTTAACCTTTCATCATATTTAATCACTAATTAGAGTGATTATCTTAAACCTTGGTTAATCACTAATTTAGGTGATTAACTTAACCCTCCTCATTTAATCACTAATTAGAGTGATTATCTTAAACCTTAATAATCGTTAATTAGGGCGATTATTTTTCTCATTTAATCACTAATTAGAGTGATTATCTTAAAACTTAATAATCGTTAATTATGGCGATTATTTTTCTCATTTAATCACTAATAACAGTGATTCTCTTAAAACTTAATAATCGTAAATTAGGGCGATTATTTTTTCTATTTAATCACTAATTAGGGTGGTTAGCTTAAACCTTGAATAATCACTAATTAGGGTGATTACTTCTTTCCTTCCTTATTAATCACTACGGTGGTTATCTTAATCCTTCATATTTAATCACTACTTAAGGTGATTATCTTAATCTCATTTCAATCGCTAATTGGAGTGATTACCTTATTTTCCAATAGATTTGTTTAATTCTAAAGGTGAGTTATTCATAATCTATTTTCTTTTCTTCCCCAATGAAATTGGCCATTTAGGGTGAGACATAAGATCGAACTACGATGGTTTTGATCCATGAGTGGATTCCAATCCCGCAATGATTGGTACGTAGTGCAACTTCAGTGCTCAAACCTACCATGTACAAATGATATATTGGTCCTAAATAAAAATGGTTGATGTGTATATTTGCAAACTATGTGATTTTCTTTCTTTTTAATAGCCATGATTACATTAAAATGGAAAATAACGCATTTAGTAAGAGCCCGTTATGTAGAACGGAAGAGGGGACGAGTTCCAGACGTTCTGTAGAATGGTATGAAGACCAATATAATTTTTTAAAAAAGCGTTATCCATATGAAGTCATCATCGTTTTAAATGATATTTCATGAAATTGATTTTAAAATGATTTATTAAATAAATCTGTCCCTATTCAGATATTAATAGGTTGGCGACTTCAAAGTTTTCTAAAACTCATAGTCCAATGAGAGACATTCGTGGGATTCAGACTGTTAATTAAGACAGTCAAAAATCGGATACCACAGGTTTATAGTGATTGAATTTGGCACTACTATAATTTCATAGAATGTTATTATGATGCGATCTTGTATGATCAAGTCGAATTGATGCTTTTATAGTAAATGGCAAGTAGTTGTGAGTCGGAACCTAAAGTAGAGTTACGTTAAATTTCTGGTCGCGCAGTAGAATGGCCAACAACGATAACGCCTTAGCTTCAGCTATTCGCCAATTGGCACAAAATTTGATTCAAGAAAGAGCTGAGCGTCCCGATCATGCAAGGGACATGTTTGAAAGACTAGCTAAGTTTAAACCACCGTACTTTTTGGGGCAAGCTGACTCTACCTTCTTAGAGAGTTGGATTTTGGCGTTTGAAAAGATTTTTGGGGCTGTAAATTGTCCTGAGGTTATGAAATTAGGTCAAGCTATGTTATATCTAAAAGATGAGGACGACTTATGGTGGAAGGAAAATAGAGTTAGACTTAGTGGTTTGGAAGGGTTTAATTGGGATTCCTTTATTGCTGCTTCAAGAGGAAAATTTTACCCTGCTTTTATTAGAAAACAAAAGACTCAGGAGTTCATAAACCTTAGGATGGGGAGTATGACTATCTATGAGTATTATAGCAAGTTCATAGCATTGTCAAGGTTTGCACCTGAGGTAGTAGCTACTGAAGAGCTAAAGGCTCAAAGATTTGAGCAAGATTTGACTGAGGAAATACAATTGGGGTTAGGTGGTGAGACTTTTGCATCCCTATATGTTGTTTATGGAAGAGCCGCCCATATTAATGGTCTTCAGTCGAGGCGTGACAAGAAGAATGTTGTAGTGGGTGAGAAAAGAAAGGATTTTAATGCTGGAGGAAATCAGGGGAACTTTAAGAAGAATAGAAATGGGAATGGGCATTTCCAAGGAAGGAATGGTCAAGGCTTTAATAATAAGGGCCAGTCTGAGAGGAGTTACAATTGTAAGAAGTGTAACAAGAACCACCCTAGTAGAGACTGTAAAGGAGATCTAGTAACCTGTCATTACTGCCAAAAGAAGGTGCATAGAGAATTTGAGTGCTTCACCAAGCAAAGGAAAGAGCATAATGGTAATGGGAGTGGTAATCAGGGAAGGTCTGGGTTTAACCAATCAGGCAACCAAGGGTCGAAGCCTATAGGGTCGCAGAACAGCCAAGGAAGCTACAATAAGCCTGCTAGTGAGAGCAACAACAACAACTAGAGTAAAGCTCCGGGTAAGCTGTTCGTGATGAGTCACCATGAAGCTGAGAGATTTGCCGACGTAGTTTCTGGTACTTTTTCTATTAACTCCGTTCTCGTTAAAGCGTTGTTTGATTCTGGGGCGACCTATTCGTTTATTTCGTCGTCCGTTATTAAAAGTTTGGTGTTGGTAGACTTTGAAGTAATTGACCTGTCTATTAGTATACCTACTGGAGAAGTCATAAGGTGTACCAAGTTGTTTAGAGAAAGTTCAATCTAGGAGACCTAGAGGTTATTCTTGGGATGAATTGGTTTGGTTTATAAGGCAAAAATGGACTGTGAAGCTCAAAAGGTAGTGTTGAGAAGCCCTTTGGGGAAGTTGACTTCGTATCGACGTTTTGGAAAGCCTAAGAACTTTGGGGTCATTTCTACAATGCAAGTGAAGAAGTTGGTGAAGAAGGGATGTGAGTTATTTTTCTGTAGTGTACAACATGTAAGTAAAGAGGTTGAATTAAAGATTGTGGACGTACCAATTGTGAATGAGTTTATGGATGTGTTTCCAAGTGAGATTTCTGGTATGCTGCCTAAAAGAGCCGTTGAGTTCACCATAAACTTAGTCCCTGGTACTGCACCTATTTCTAAGGCACCATATAGAATGGCACTTCTTGAGATGAGCGAATTGAAGACGCAGTTGCAAGAACTGTTGAATAAGGGTTATATTAGGCCTAGTGTGTCGCCTTGCGGAGCTCCTGTGTTGTTTGTGAAAAAGAAAGATGGAAGTATGAGATTGTGCATTGACTATAAGGAGTTGAACAATGTGACCATTAAGAATAAGTATTCTTTGCCTAGGATAGACAACCTGTTCGACCAGTTGAATGGAGCGAGTATGTTTTCGAAGATTGATTTGCGTTCGGGGTATTACCAGTTGAAGGTAGCTGATAAGGATATACCTAAGACTGCGTTTAGGATGCGTTATGGTGATTATGAGATTACTGTGATGCCGTTTGGACTGATCAATGCTCCGGCTATATTTATGGATTTGATGAATAAGGATATTCCATGAGTACTTAGATAAGTTCGTTGTGGTGTTCATTGATGATGTTTTGATCTATTCAAAGAGTGAATAAGAGCATGATGAGCATTTGAGGATAATATTGGAGACGCTTAGGAAGAACCAATTGTATGCCAAGTTCTCTAAGTGTGAATTTCGTTTGAAGAAAGTAGCATTTTTGGGTCATTATGTGTCTAAAGAAGGAGTTTATGTGGATCCTGCAAAGATTCAAGTTGTTAGTGAGTGGCCTACTTCAAAGAATGTGTCAGATATTAGGAGTTTTCTGGGATTAGCTGGCTATTATAAGAGTTTTGTGAGAGATTTCTCGAAGATACCAAGGCCAATGACCAATTTGATGAAGAAAGAGTCAAAATTTGAGTGGAGTGAGAAGTGCGACGAAGCTTTTCAGATTTCGAAGCTGCGTTTGACCTTTAGACCTATTTTAACCCTGCCTGACGGAAATGAGGGATTTCAGGTGTATAGTGATGCTTCGAAAAATGGTTTGGGATGTGTCCTGCAGCAGAATGGGAAGGTGATCGCGTATGCATCGCGTCAGTCGAAACCGTATGAGTCTAATTATCCAACCTATGACCTAGAGTTAGCTGCTATTGTGTTTTCCATGAAAATTTGGAGACATTGCCTATATGGAGCAACTTGCAAGATCTTTACCGACCATAAGAGTTTGAAGTACATTTTCACCTAGAAGGATCTCAATATGAGGCAGAGGAGATGGTTAGAACTGATCAAAGATTATAACCTAGATATCCAATATCATGAAGGGAAGACGAATGTAGTTGCCGATGCTTTGAGTAGAAAATCAAGCCATAGCATGAATGCGTTGGTAGTTTCCGAGGAATTGTGCCGAGATATGCAAAGGCTTAGCATAGAAATTCTAAATCCTAGGGAGATCCAGGCAAGATTGAGTGCTTTGTCATTAGGGTTGTCAGTTTTCGATGAGATCAAAGAGGGTCAAGTTGGAGATGAGCACCTAGATAAGATTAAGGAGAAAATGAAGCAAGGCAAGGAAGTTGACTTTAAGATTCATGATGATGGAAGCTTGAGGTTCAAGGGATGGTGGTGTGTACCACAAAAATGTGAAGAGCTAAAGAGAAGGCGTATGGATGAGGGGCATAATACTCCATATTCTGTGCACCATGGGGGTGACAAGTTGTATAAGGATCTTAAGGAAATTTATTGGTGGCCGAATATAAAGCGTGAAGTTGCTGAGTTCGTGTCAAAGTGTCTAACCTGTCAGAAAGTAATAATAGACCATAAGAGACCAATGGGGAAGGTTCAATCCATAGAAGTTCCTGGATGGAAGTGGGATTCTATATCCATGGATTTTGTGACTGCTTTGCCGAAGAGAAGAAATGGCAATGATACTATTTGGGTTATCGTGGACCGTCTGACGAAGTCTACCGTGTTCGTTCCGATCAAAGAGACATGGAAGAAGAAGCAACTTGCGAAGACATACATCAAGCATGTAGTGAGTCTGCATGGAGTCCCAACGGACATTATTTCAGATCGTGCTTCGAGATTGCTCTCGAAATTTTGGCAAAAGGTCCAGTTGAATCTTGGAACAACGTTGAAGATGAGCACTGCTTTTCATTCTGCGACCGATGGTCTGATTGAGTTTTCGTATAATAATAGTTACCATGCGAGTATTAAGATGGCTCCTTTTGAGGCGTTGTATGGGATGAAGTGTAGAAGTCCCATTTTGCTGGAATGATTTTAGTGAAAATATAGTATTGGGGATGAAATTTATTGAGGAGACTGTTAAGATTGTTAAGTTGATTCGAGCTAGAATTCATTTTGCTCAAGATAGGCGGGGAGAGTTATCTTTGTAATAGCCCTATTTTTAAAAACATTTATTAAGATGCTAATTATATTTATTAAGCTAATTATGTGTTGGATTCTCCTATTTTATTCGAGTTGGAGTATGAATTTTCATTTGTCGTGTTGTGATATATTTATCTATTTAATTTTATGAAGTGATTAATATTATTTACTAAAAGAGTTTTCTAAGTTATAGTGTTGTTTTATTTTATGTTTTAATGAAATAAGTCCACTTGGGTTTAGAGTGGTAGTCCAAAAGAAAAAGAGAAAAGAAACCCCCATCTCCCTCATTTTCTCTCTCTTCCCATGTCCCCTTCTTCGTGGCTTGCTAACCAAGGGCCTAAGCCAGCTCCTGCTCTCCTTCCTTCTTCGTGTCCTCCTTGAATTAAGCCAGCAAAAAGATTCAACCTTGACATGTCAAAACTTCTCCATTTATCCCATTTTCTGATTTCAATTGGAGTTTAATGAGAAAACCAAAACCCCAAATCCCCAAATTCTCTCTACTCGTCGCTCCGGTTGTTGCGGTTGGTCTTTGCCACCTGGTTGTTGCTTTGTTCGGCGGTGACTCGATCGTCGTGTTGCTTGCGGTTGTTTGTGGTTGGTGTGGTACCGCCGCCGGATTGTTTTCCCCTCCCATGTTCTTGCTCGTGCCTTTGTTGTGGTCACCGCCGTTGCGCGGTGGAGCTCGTGTCTTCTCCATCCTCCTTGTGTTGATGCTCTAGTTTGGTACTAACCCTTCCAATCCCTCTTTTGAATTGGTTTTGTTTCATTGAAGTTATAAAATTTAGTGTGATAATGAAATTGTGCTATTATTAGGTGAATGGATATGTTAAGTTTATGTGACTTGTTTCATGAACGCTAATGGTGGTGGTGTTGTTGATCTGTTGTAGTTGTTGTTATTGTTATGGGAATTATAGTTCTTGATTATCGTTATTGTTGTGAGGTGATTGTTGAAGGATGATTATGGAGTGGAGTATCATTTGGAGATGAAGATTAATGAAGGAGGTTGTATTGTTGGAATTTGGAATGCGGTTCAGGTAACTTTTATGTTCAGTAAAATCATTTACTCATGCCCTTGTATGTGTGGAATCTTCGTTCTGTTTTGATAAATAAGTTCGTACTATGGCCATAGTTATGAATGTGTTGATTGTGGAAACGTTATTGGATAATTATGAATATGCAATTTTTTCTTTGGCTTTGTTTATGAACTGAAAATAGAAAGTGGGCAAGGTATGGGTGGAG
Source organism: Beta corolliflora (assembly GCA_947648045.1). Taxonomy (NCBI): domain Eukaryota; kingdom Viridiplantae; phylum Streptophyta; class Magnoliopsida; order Caryophyllales; family Amaranthaceae; genus Beta; species Beta corolliflora. The sequence goes on from CANSZD010002712.1 coordinate 101,966, forward strand.
GACGGTTACTTCTTTTGACTGATATGGTCGGCTACGCCTCATAACGAACCTTGGGGGTAGTATTGCTGGGCTCCATAACGAACCTTGGAGGCAGCGTTTGTCCAAATCCCATACTTGACACTGATTTGTTTAAGAGAATGAGCCACGACAGCGCTATAACGAAAGGAAATGATTTGATAAATAAAATGTTTATAACAGGCATAAGTAAAGGTTACGAGTTTTCCACCCATTTTGGAATTTTGTTTGTTTTTCATTTCTTCCTTGAATTTGCAGGTTTCATGTTGTGAGCTCGAAATCAGAAGTGGAGCAAGAGTAGGATTCTGTGTATTAGGGATTGAGTTTGTATTTAGATAGTTGATTAAGGAATAGTTATTTATATTTTCATTGTATATCACTTTGGGAATTTAGTTTAATTATTGGTGTAATTAAGGATATTTTTCCGCTGCGATTTTTATTTAATTAAGAGTTAATTCTAGATTATGGATGTTGAGTGTGTTTTATTAGTCGCTCGGAAGAGCGGGTACATTACATATCTTGATTTGAAGCGAAGAGAAGATGAATTCGCAGTTGGTGATAAAGTGTTTTTGAAAGTGTCACCGACTAAAGGAGTAATGAGATTTGGTAAGAAGGGCAAACTAACTGCTAAGTATGTTGGCCCATATGAGATTTTGCAAAGAATTGGGAAGATAGCTTATAAGTTGGCTTTGCCAATGGAATTTGAGAAAATGCACGATGTGTTTCATATTTCCCAACTCACACTAGTGGAAAAAATTTCTTTTGCTACTTATCAAATGCTCCGGTTAACTAATCAACCCGAGCATTTGTGAAAATTTTAATAAAAAAAATTCCCAAATGCTCGGGTTGATTAGTCAACCGGAGCATTTGATGTCAAATGCTCCGGTTGACTAATCAACCCGAGCATTTGTGAATAAGTGCTCCGGTTAGTCAACCCGAGCACTTAGACCCCTCTCTCGATTCATGAAATTAAACCTCACACTATCCGTATTAGACCCTCCTCATCAGTCTTTTCCTCTCTATTGTTTGCCCTCCCTCCCAAGTCCCTCGCTTCATCGCTCCTCCCATTTTCTCTCTCCTCCCTTCGTCGTCCCTCTCGAACATTCTCTCGATTTCGATTCGATGAGAGAGAAATTGAGGTTCTAAACGCAGCGGCGAAAATGAGACCGGTTACAACTTCGCGTATTTCTCCGGCTGCAAGATCCAAACACAGCAAAACCCTAATAAAACTACTGAGGTATATATTTTCTTTTCGTCCCATTTTAATTGTCGAATTTTTAGGGTTTTTTTGATTCATTTTTGCTCATATTTCTGGATCTGGAAGTTTTTGGATTAAAAGCTTGAATTTTGTAAAAAATTCTATATGTTTTTTTTAACTTGGCATATCATTGGACCCTTGGTATGTGATGCTCTTGGTTCAGTATTGTAGATTTAATTTAGCATTGTATAAAGATGTTCAAGTTAAGCTATACTGTGATTGCTGCTCCTATAAATGTTGATTATCGTTATTGTTGTGTGGTGATTGTTGAAGGATGATTATGGAGTGGAGTATCATTTGGAGATGAAGATTAATGAAGGAGGTTGTATTGTTGGAATTTGGAATGCGGTTTAAGTAACTTTTATGTTCAGTAAAATCATTTACTCATGCCCTTGTATGTGTGGAATCTTCGTTCTGTTTTGATAAATAAGTTCGTACTATGGCCATAGTTATGAATGTGTTGATTGTGGAAACGTTATTGGATAATTATGAATATGCAATTGTTTTGCTGGCTTTGTTTATGAACTGAAAATAGAAAGTGGGCAAGGTATGGGTGGAGGACGGTTACTTCTTTTGACCTGATATGGTCGGCTACGCCTCATAACGAACCTTGGGGGTAGTATTGCTGGGCTCCATAACGAACCTTGGAGGCAGCGTTTGTCCAAATCCCATACTTGACACTGATTTGTTTAAGAGAATGAGCCACGACAGCGCTATAACGAAAGGAAATGATTTGATAAATAAAATGTTTATAACAGGCTTAAGTAAAGGTTACGAGTTTTCCACCCATTTTGGAATTTTGTTTGTTTTGCATTTCTTCCTTGAATTTGTAGGTTTCGTGTTGTGAGCTCGGAATCAGAAGTGGAGCAAGAGTAGGATTCTGTGTATTAGGGATTGAGTTTGTATTTAGATAGTTGATTAAGGAATAGTTATTTGTATTTTCATTGTATATCACTTTGGGAATTTAGTTTAATTATTGGTGTAATTAAGGATATTTTTCCGCTGCGATTTTTATTTAATTAATAGTTAATTCTAGATTATGGATGTTGAGTGTGTTTTATTAGCTGCTCGGAAGAGCGGGCTGTTACATATGCTGATTTGAAGCGAAGAGAAGATGAATTCGCAGTTGGTGATAAAGTGTTTTTGAAAGTGTCACCGACTAAAGGAGTAATGAGATTTGGTAAGAAGGGCAAACTAACTGCTAAGTATGTTGGCCCATATGAGATTTTGCAAAGAATTGGGAAGATAGCTTATAAGTTGGCTTTGCCAATGGAATTTGAGAAAATGCACGATGTGTTTCATATTTCCCAACTCACACTAGTGGAAAAAATTTCTTTTGCTACTTATCAAATGCTCCGGTTAACTAATCAACCCGAGCATTTGTGAATAAGTGCTCCGGTTAGTCAACCCGAGCACTTAGACCCCTCTCTCGATTCATGAAATTAAACCTCGCACTATCCGTATTAGACCCTCCTCATCAGTCTTTTCCTCTCTATTGTTTGCCCTCCCTCCCAAGTCCCTCGCTTCATCGCTCCTCCCATTTTCTCTCTCCTCCCTTCATCGTCCCTCTCGAACATTCTCTCTATTTCGATTCGATGAGAGAGAAATTGAGGTTCTAAACGCAGCGGCGAAAATGAGACCGGTTACAACTTCGCGTATTTCTCCGGCTGCAAGATCCAAACACAGCAAAACCCTAATAAAACTACTGAGGTATATATTTTCTTTTCGTCCCATTTTAATTGTCGAATTTTTAGGGTTTTTTTGATTCATTTTTGCTCATATTTCTGGATCTGGAAGGTTTTGGATTAAAAGCTTGAATTTTGTGAAAAATTCTATATGTTTTTTTTAACTTGGCATATCATTGGACCCTTGGTATGTGATGCTCTTGGTTCAGTATTGTAGATTTAATTTAGCATTGTATAAAGATGTTCAAGTTAAGCTATACTGTGATTGCTGCTCCTATAAATGTTTGATATACCTTGCTTAGGCCTTAGACACAGTGTTAATGTTCATCACCCTGCACTTGCTATTTTCTAAGGATTTATGAAATATTATGCTTCTTCAAAATTCCACTAGCTTATGAATTATTTGTTATGCAAAACCCTTCTTGAGTGGTATGGGCATGTGTCAACTATGATACTCCTTTCTCTTAGTTTTGGTAATTTACCAATTTTCTGTATGTGTTCCATGCATTTTTGGTGACATTTGCAGGATATTGCCATGTATGTGAATTCTCCGGGAGGGTTAGTTACAGCTGGTAATCTTTTCCTATTATATTGAGTTTATGTGTTGATAAATGATGGCAGCTCCTCCCTTTTTTATTCCCTTGTCAAGTTATATGGCTTTAATCATCTCCTTGTTAGGTATGGCAATGTTTGACACAATGAGGCACATCCGACCTGATGTCTCCACTCTCCACTGTATGTGTTGGATTTGCAGCAAGGTGACTTCATTTGACAAGAGGTTGGCCCCCGTGAACACTATCAGTTTTTTATTTCTAGGGTTTTTAACCTTTTTTTAGTATTCCTAATCTAAACTCTGAGATGTGAAAATTCGTTTTCAGGTTTTTTTGCCATAATTCTTTTGGTGGTTGGTATGATTTGTTGGCGAGAATGGAGAAATCTTTTCGATGATCTAATTATAGCTCTTGAAGCTGATGTTCAGCATGCTGATACTCTGTAATATTTCATCTTCTCTCTCTTTGTATTATATATTTTTTTATTAATTTATTCAAATTTAACTTTTTTACATATGTAGGTTATATATTGTGAAATAGAGGGAATAGATTGGAGAATGTTGTTTAGGTCGGAAATTATATTACTGATTTAGTTTTGTGGCTTTAACTCCTAATTCTTTTTAAATATTTTGGTCATTGGTGAGCCCAACTATAGGTTGCAACTCGCAAGTGCTCAATAAAAAGTATATCCAACTTGTATGATGTTCCTTTTAATAGCAAAAGCCACGGTAGGGAGGGGGCGGGGTGGAAGTGTGAAATGATGGTTTTTTTTATGAGAGGTTTAGGGTCTATTTTAGTAGTTAGTCATGCGTATTCTATTGAATTGCAAGTTACTCGACATTCTAGAAAGTGCAAGTGAGATGTTTCTGGGTTGGATGACTTTTAGTTCTAGGGTTATATGGCTTTAACTCCTAATTTGTTCTCCTTTTTCATCATTTTCTTTTTTGTTTTCTCTGAATGAAATGTTTTCTTGTAGTAATTTTCACTTGGATTAGTTAGGCCACATTGGCGTACATTAGGATCTAACTTTTATTGGATATAACATATAGCGAGATGTGGTGATTGTTGCTTGACTATTAGATATAACATATTACGAGCTTATGTAATTTCAATGGCATCCAATGTATGTTAAGCCATCGACAATCATGATTTTGGTCTTTGAATCATGATTTGTTCGCTCCACGAGTTTCGTGTCTTTGAGGCATCTATGCTACTTCAGTCGGTCTTGCAAGTTTCGGTTCTTCAAAGCTATGAATTGATTTTTTTGGTTGTGATTTGTTTCTTTGCCGTCATTCTTTGCTATAATATTCCCCGAACATGAATCTCGCATGCTAGCGGTTATATGGTTTTACTCCCTTGTCATAATTTATGATTATTTAGTTATTCTTTTTTTTTGTCTATGTGCATGCTAGATGCTGGAGGTTATTCAATTCGAAGGCCGGTCTCGATGTTACTCCATAAGATGCTTATATTTCTAGAGATAATCATTAGCTACAAGTATATTTCAGCTTCTTAGTAAAGTATGGCTTGTAATTCAGTAGTAAATCTTTCTAGAGTCATAACACTTAATTGTTTTTCTTTTTATTTAAAACTTAACCATCCTATAAGCTTCAATATTTTAAGCGAGTAAGAATGTATAATTCTTGGCTATCTTTTAATTACCACATATACTACGATGGATTGATGGTCATATACTTTTGCTTGGTGCCTTTCATTACAAACTATTGTTATTCTCATCCTGTCTCACTCTTCTTTTGGATTTTCTTTGGGAGCAACACTATATATTTTGGTGCAAGTCTTTGAAATCCTTCGTTAGATAAGAGGAGTGTGTGTCGCTCGCACGAGCTTATAAATATGTGTATATTGTTGTAAAATCTTTGTCTCCAAAAAACCAACCAAAAAAGCGTGAGTTATTGCGATTTAGTGTTATGTATCTATGATGTACAATTGGTTACATTATTCTTGCAATTATATATTTGAGTGATAGTCCTACTAATTGTTGTATAATCTATGTTGCCTGGACATTCGGTTTCAGCCACACATAAAATATTTCTAGAAATACTGAGTATAATCTTTGGATTCACACCTGTCTCCTATATCGACACTCAATCCACTAGCTGTCATATTATGTTGATTAGAATATTTATTATGGTCTGTTTTAAGACGTTATATATGGTATGTAGTGGTTGAATATCAGGAGGTGAAGTTGGGGGGAGGGGGGAGGAATGACAAAAATTTCTTGACTGTCCATTTCTCTTACAATGAAATGTGTCGACTTTTTTTAATCAAGAACTGGATTCTTCAGTCAATATTGTCTTCGTATTCTAGTTGCATCTTCTGATTGAAAAGTTGAATTCGAGATGGGTGATATGCTTTTTGAAATGCTATATCTGTTTCCTTAAAGGCTTCCCTGTGTGCTATAGCTAATGGCCTATTGTTTTGATGACAATATGGATATTTTCTTAGCATAATTTGATATGCTCTAGATTTGCAACAATAAAGATCTATATGTGTCTCAATCTTTTAGAACCATTAAAGTTTGTTGAATTGTGATCTAGTTTTGTGTCTGATTGTCTGTTTGATTACTACAGTAAGAAGAAGAAAATTTACCAGATCAGAGAGACAGGGAAGAATTGAAAGACATATTAAAGAATAGGAAGCTGCTCGAACAAGAAAGCTAACCTTCTTAGGCCCATCATTGTTGCAGTTATTGCGGGTATGACTTCAGGAGCATGCTGGAAATAAGAAGTCTACTGAAGGAGGAAATGTTCTGCATCCGATTCGCGTCTATTGAAAGTGAGTGCTCGATTTGGTTTGATTTGATTTATCATTGCTCTAATAACTGCTCTTAGAATTTTGTTGTGACTTAGTGTTGGAGTTGATTGCCATCTTGAGTTCTAGTGATTGTAACACCTAGTGATTATTATATTAATGGTGAGCTGTGATATCCTTCATTTGTTGTAGCATGTCGAGTGAGAATAGAAGGTATGGTCCAAAATACAGATTGGACTTTTAAGGGCTACTTGCTTACTTCATAAAAAATGAAGTTAACAGATAATGAGTTAGGGATTTACTCTATCATCTGTATGAGTTGGTTCTTTAGTTTATGGAGTTGGTTTTCAGTTGTCCAGGTTAATGTTACCAAATTTACTGTTAACTTGTTTAATCACTTGGATCTATAGCAAAAACCTCAATAAATGCCCTCAACTTTCCTTGCTACCTTTAGCTTTCTTCTTACGACAAATTAGAATGAATTTCCTATCCTACCTTTCCCTATGTGTCTAGCATAGGTGAATTAAAGGTGGGGCTCGAATTTGGTGTGCTGATCCCTTACATATTTTTTTTTTGTAAAATATTACTTTTCTTTCACTTTTTAGCACCTCATCCATCCATTTAAAATATGAAAGTAAAAGGTGATTTGTGCTGAGTATTCTCCCTTTCGTTTACATTGTAAAGTTCCTGAATAGATATAAAATCATCGTCATAATCTTACAGAATTTCTATGCACTAGTAATCATGCTGCTCTAGTTAATAATGGCAAAAGGTTTTTCTATCATCACCATATTCGCTTAGTTGTAATTCCTAGTAATGACTGCTTATGTGTACTGTAGTGAGTATCTGTTTAGATTGTTGTTGAACTGTAAGGTGTGCCAAGGACTGATAGAACATTTTGTGTAGGATGAACGTGTTTTGTTATATAAGGTGTTGCTGACATATCTGAAGGTGCTGTTATCTGATATCTGTATTTAAGTTCCATGAGGAAGGTTTGCGTTCTCCTACTGATATCTGATGCTGCTGTTACAAACTTACAATGGCCGTTCCAGTTACAGCAGCCTACAATAATACATTAATCTTTACGAATGATATATCTTTAGTTTTTTTTAAGTTTTCTTAATGGATATATATATATAACGCGCAATGTAGGTTTTTTTTTTGAGGTAAAGTCTAATATTTGGTTGTACTATCCTTTTTATGAAATCATCTGTGTGTTAACAGTAACATGGGTGTTATAGGTTTCCTCTTCTTCTAGTGCACTGGTAGTCAGCTATGAGAGCTTTTTTTTTTAGTGCTCCGATTTTTCCAAATAACCGAAGCACTTGACCTACTTTAAGCATATAAATTGATCAAATGCTCCGGTTTTTAACACGACCGGAGCATTTGATAGACTAAATGCTCCGGTTTTCAACCGGAGCATTTGATAATTGCTCAAATGCCCATATGACGTCTGCTACGGGTCAAATACAGAGCATTTGTACGGTTATTGACCGGAGCAATTGATGTTTTTTCTACTAGTGTCAAGAGATATATCCCTGATGAGATTCATGTCTTGGAGCCCGAAAGAATTCAAATTGATAGTAGCCTCACGTATGAGGAAAGGCCTGTGAAAATCTTGGATGAAAAGGTGCGTAGTACACGCAATAAGGATGTGAATATTGTAAAAGTGCTTTGGTCTAACCATGAGTCTGAAGAGGCAACGTGGGAAGCCGAAGATGAAATGAAGAAAAAGTATCCTGAGTTATTTATTAAGGTGAGTTACGAGGGAGTAACTCGTTTTCTTTAATGAGGTTAGAATGCGATAGAATTTCGCGCTTTTTGCCTTATTTTATGGTACTTTTAAGCATTTTTATGCTTATTTTGGCGATTTGCACATGTTAGTGCAAAATAAACTGGTTCTCCGCATAGAAAAATGTGTTCTTGAGTAACAAGATTGGTTTTACAGTTGGTAAAAGTGTGTACACGTTGTGACACAAGTATTTCCAAATGGAAGTTTGAGTCAAAAAATTTTGAAACTGTGAGGGTTTTCATGCCAAGTTTCGGGACAGAACTTCTTTTAAGAGGGGTAGACTGTAATCCCCCATAATTTTATGAATTTTATAATTATATTTTAATGTATATTTATATATATATTTTAGTATTTAAATAATATATTTCTTAGAATGTTGACTATTTGAAAGTCAAAAGGATTATTTAATGATTTTAAGTAATCAAATATTTTATTTAGTCATAGTTTGAAAATTATTTAATAGTTTAAACATCTTTGAATTGTAGTGTAAAGGATTTTAAAATGGGTTAGAGGAACCCAACTCAACTTAAGTACCCAATCATTAAATGATTATTAAAAGCTCAAACACATTTTCCTAAGCCCACAAGGGGTTACCTATATGAACCCAACAAAATCCAAAATTCCCACACATTAAACACTTACCCTAAATTTTCTCTCCTCTCTTTCTTTTCTCTCTCCTCCCCCACGGCTGTCTCTCTCTCATTTCCTTCGGCTCTCCTCTTCTCTCGGCCAGCAGCAGCAGCGCCGGCCACCGCCGATCGCCGCCGCCCACGGCCGCCGCGCAGCCGCCCGCCTCTCTCTCTGACCGTGCTTCCCTCCATCCTCTTATTGGTTTTTTTTCTCTTCCTCCTCTGTTTTATTTAATGTTAAGTATGTTTTTAAGGATTGATTTAATGATTTCATGGTTAAAGTTTATAGTTTGAAGATTTAAATATAAATTTCAGATTATGTAATTTGGACAATAAGGTAATTAAATTTCAGATTAATGAATTATGTTTAAACTAGGGTTTTAAGTATCAAAGCATGGATTTTTTAGGGTTTTATGAGTTAGAAATTGTAGTACTATATTATAGTTTATGAAAATTTAACACTCTTATGTTTATTGTTTAGTATGCTTGACCAACAAGTCAGCTACATGCTGAGCTTTCTTGTCCAGCAAGTAAACTAGTATTCCTTAGATGTTCTTCACTTGGAGACTTGTGCAACAATGTCTGAGTCTGCATGGTCCGAGCCTGAGCTTCGCTCCCGAACCTGCAAAAAGGGACCCACCCTAAAGGTTTGGGTGGTGGTGCCCCCTCTGATGCTTAAGTCAGATACCAGGAGTAAAAGTAGAGATAGAGAGAGAAAGTGAGAGAGTACTTTTTCAGAGTAACTTTGCACTGTTTGCATTGAATGATCTTTCTCATGATTTCAGGGGTATATATAGTGATTGTAGTATGACAGCTAACCTTAAAAATTACCCTAGAATAGTGGCATCTGATTGGCTAAGCAATCAGACCATGACACTTGGCAGGCCAGGATTTGTGAGAGATGATCTTCTAATCACTTGCAACCACCTTCAAAGAGCTGGGCTCTGACTAACTTTTGGGCCAGAAAGGTAAGCCATTTTCTCCCAACTGGACACAACCCAACCCAAGGGTTTAAATCTTTTTTCCTTTATTTGTTATAAGAGGACACGTGTACGGCCCTGATGGACCCAAGTGTCTCTAAAGGAGTCGTAGATCTTTTAGGCTACAACATTTGCCCCTAAAAGGGTTTTTACTATTGGCCCATCTGACGGTTAAGATCCTTTTATCAGAGGTTGTTTATTTAAATTCAAAATAGAGGCAATGACGCGCCCTTTTTCCGGATTTTACCGGTCATATTCGACCATTTTAGGTTCTTTCGGTCATCCTTAACCGGCTCAACGGGTTTCTTACCCCCCTATATATATCCTTGGTGTGACCTCATTAAATCATTTCACACCTTGAGAGAATTTTTCTAGAGAGAGAAGCTCTTCACATTTTTTCTAGAGAGAGAGAGAGATCGTCCAATCTCAGTCTTCTTCACCGAATCGTCCAAGCGTTTCGTCAGGTATCTTTTCTTTCTTCTTTTTCACTTCCCTTTATTCTTTATTTTTTCTTAGAAAATCAATAAAATAGAATCTTCTTCTTCGTCAAATAATCTTAGCCGACCAAGAGCTTCTCTGAACCCTAGAACCGAGAGTATTTTTTCTTCAGCGCATTCTAGAGTTGGGCCTCTTCTGGCCGAGTGCATATTTTTTTATAATTTTGGCCGAGAAAGTCAGACGACCCAGTCTTTACCGGTGCAGGGTAATCTGGCGCGCGTCAAGCAAACGGCCCGTCTAAGACGAAGGGTATTACTCCCAACACATAGTTCCGACATGGAGGAATCTACTGGACGAGTTCCTGATGAGACGAGGGAGGCCCAAAGTGCTCAACCTTTGGACGGGCCCCCTTCCCTTGACCGCAGCTTTGAAGATCCTCAAATAAACCCTGAGGCCAGTCCTTCTGGCAGGGACGTCAATATGGAGGAAGCCGGCGAGGACAATATTGAGAGTGAATCCAGTACTGCCGAGGAGTCGCTTAGGTCCCCTTTCCGACCCCGCATTTATTTTAGTAAATCGTAAATGGCTAGAGAAGATAGGACCTGACCCTAGCTATTTATCCACTTACATGCCCATGCCGGGCTTCTCTTTCGTCATCCCAAATAAGGAGGCCACTCTTCTGAGTGCCCCCAAAAATCACTTCGCCGTCTACAAACTAGCTTTGGACGCTGGATTAAGGTTCCCCCTCCACGATTTTATAGAACAAGTGCTATGGTATTACAACATCGGCCATAACCAGCTGGCGCCTAATGCCTGGCACAACATTCTTACTTTCATAGCCGTCTGCGAGCTGCACGGTCTGACTCTTTCTCTCCAATCCTTCACCCACATTCACTATGCGGCCAAGGTTCCCGGGGCCGTGGACGGGACGTGGCTCAGCATCTGCAACCGCTCCGGCTTTCTCACCGCTTGGGGTAAGCCGTCGAAGATGCACGAATGGAAACCGGACTTCATCTTCCTTCAGGCGGCCAACGACTACGCCACTGAGGGCTATCGATTTTATAATCGAGCCGTCACAAATACTGGACGGAAGCAGTCCTGGCTGGAGTTGGGGGACCAATACGACGAAGAGGTGGTGGAGTACTTTCGAATGAAATAGTATTCCCGGCCGGGTCAGTCATCCTTTAAAGGGCCAGCGAACTGGATACCCTTTAAAGAAATGTTTTATAATGATGACTTCTTGGTCGCCGCCGGCTTGCGGTTGGCCGAAGATAAAGGTATTCATTCAAAACCCCAAGTAAAATGCCTCGTCCATTAACTATATCATACTAACTCATTTACTTCCTGTTGTAGATCCAGCCAGAGCACATCTCAAACATTCTTGGAAAGGAGATATCAGTATGTCCAAGTTTACTGATAATTTGTGGAAGGAGTTCACCAAGAGCAAGTCTTAGAGAAGGGAAACTCTTGGTATATATATATATATATATATATATATATATATATTTAGACGAGGATCATTCTGACTCGTCAAGAATTGACTTTCAACCCTTGGACGAGAATCACCCAAAGAAGGAAGGCGTCCATGCTTGGACGATCACCTTCTTTGGGCCATTCTCGTCTGAGATACTGAACAGCTTTGGACGAGTACCTTTTGGGTTTGTCCAAGTCTGTTTTCATTCTTTGGACGAGAATCACCCGAAGAAGGAAGGCGTTCATGCTTGGACGGCCACTTTCATTGGGCCCTTCTCGTCTGAGATGCTGATCGGCCTCGGACGAGGGTCATTCTGGTTCGTCCAGGTTGGATCCCAATCCTTGGACGAGTACCACCCGATGAAGGAGCGTGTCCATGATTGGACGGCCACCTTCTTTGGGCCCTTCTCGTCTGAGCGACTTTGAGTTCCAATACTGCCGAATAGTTGATTTCCAGTCCTTAGACGATAATCATCTTAGTCCGTCCAATTTTGGACGGCCTCCTTCTTTGCATCACTTTCGCATATGTTAAAACTACTTTGGACGAGGTTCCCTTAGGAAAGGGGTTGTCCATTCTAGGACGTCTTCCTTCTTTGGGTGATTCTCGTCCGAAGCCTTATAATTATTTTATAGCTTTTGCTCTTTTGACGACCCGTATAATGACTTGTTCATGTTTTGCAGAAAAATGCTCCTACCAACAAACTTCCGCCTGGGAAGTCCTCATCGTCCAAGAAGAGGCCTACACCGGCTGCATACCAGCCTCCAGCAAAAAAGCCTAAGGGCTTTACAAGGAAGAAGACGGAGAAGACTACTCCGGCTGGAAAAGAAGTTGGGGAGAAAGCCATGCTTCCCCCAACGGACAAGGTCCTGAAGGAGGAGCCTTCCGCTGCTGCCCCTGCCGTGGGGGAGAAAGGTGAGGCTCCCGCTGGTCAGCTTGGTATAGTGCCTGTTGATCCAACGGAGACCAACCAGAGTCTGCTTTGGCACTGGTAATTCCGGAGCCGGAGACGGCTACTGACAACTTCCCGGGCTTCAGTGGCTCGGTGGCAAGGCTGATCTCTCAGATGTCACTATCCGTCAAGACGACATCCTTATCGTCGGGTGAGTCATATTACCCAAATAGAGTAGAGACGGTGCGGGTTGACGGACGGTCCATGAGTTCGTCCAACATACAAGCCATAGTCTTTCCCATCAAGAGAACTGACTCCCCCATTCTTTCAGATAAGGGCAAAGGACCAGCTTTACCCACAGGTACTCCCACAATAGACTCGGACGAGGAGTCTTCTGCTGCTTTTCCCAAAATGTCAAAAGCTGAGCGTGATCAGCTCAAGCAGGAGCTGTTCAAATGTTACCCTGAATCCAATATAAAAGGGTTGAGGGGGGCATCAGCTGGGCAAGTGGACTACATGTCACAACTTGCTGCTGAGGTATAATCTGTTGCCGCTTTTGTTTTATACTTGTACAAATAATTTTTTCTTTTGTAACTTGTCTAATGACTTGCTTTGTTTTCATTGTTCCAGTTTTTTGCTCGCAGTATGCTGACTGAGGAGTGGGCGAGGGAGCTTAGAAAGGAAAATAAGCAACTCATCCACCTGGCTACGACGGCTGGCGACAAGGCCATCCATGACATGAGATGGTTAATACTCTCCACCGCCAATCACTGGAGGCCTTGGAGAAGAGATCAGCACTCCTGGAGTCCGAAAACGAGAACTATCTTGTTACTATCAACTAGCTGCACAAGGAACAAGACCGACTGCAAGTGGTCGTAGACACCATCTCAGCTGAGTTGAAGGGCGAAAGGGATACTGCTCTTCTGGCCGCGGCCCAACTGAGGAGGGAGAATATAATCCTAAGGGGTAAGAATGCCCGTCTGCAAAAGGAAGCGGCCCAGGCCTTCAATTACGCCAAAGAAGGCTTGAATCAAGTCATTGAGATGTCTAAAGACTGGGCTGTCAAAGCTTTTGAGATGCTGGCCGAGCCTAGTGAGGTCCCCACCTTTGTCCGGCGTCTGGAATTTCAAGAGAGCGTTCACCGTGTAATGGTGTCTGCTGAAGAACCTCCTGAGTTCACTGAGTCGGACGAAGAAGGTGCAGACGAGGAAGAAACCCCTGAGGACGACCAAGAAACTCCCAAAGAAGGAGATGCCTAGCTTTAGGTTTATTTTTCTAAGTTTCTTGGCTTGTTTGCCGTCGTAGCATTGTTTCTTCTAGCTTTATACTTAAGCTGTAATATTTTGACAAGTATATAATGAAATTGCCTTTTCCTAATTGCTTGTCCTTTCTTTTATTGCACTTAAATTTTCATCAAGTATAATTTTGGACGCCATCACTTCTTGGACGCCTTCCCAACTTAGACAACAAGTACAGATGAGACTTATCCTGACTTTTGGACGATCTGCAAGCTTATAAAAAGTATCATCCTTGTCTTTGGACGATCGCAAAACATTCCAAAATATAGCCAAGTATAAGATGAGACTCGTCCTGACTTTTGGACGATCTGCAAGCTTATAAAAAGTATCATCCTTGTCTTTGGACGATCGCAAAACATTCCAAAATGTAGCGAAGTATATGATGAGACTCGTCCTGACTTTTAGACGGTCTGTAAACTTATAAAAAGTATCATCCTTGCCTTTGGACGATCGCAAAACATTCCAAAATGTAGCCAAGTGTAAGATGAGACTCGTCCTGACTTTTGGACGATCTGCAAGCTTATAAAAAGTATCATCCTTGTCTTTGGACGATCGCAAAACATTCCAAAATGTAGCCAAGTAAAAGATGAGACTCGTCCAGACTTTGGGTGGTCTGCAAACTTATAAAAAGTATCATCCTTGCCTTTGGACGATTGCAAAACACTCCAAAATGTAGCCAAGTATAAGATGAGACTCGTCCTGACATTTGGACGGTCTGCAAACTTGGACGAGTCTTGATTCAAAAGAAAAGCGGCGAATATAATGCGGTTTATGGACGAGCCACGCTTTAGCCGGCTTTCTTGAGGGAGCACCACTCGTCTTGAAGTAACGAACTCTTACTGGGGCTTTTATTGCTTAGGTCGTCCTGGCCTTTGGACGACCCTGACTTCCCTGAAAAGAGGCCAAGGATAACCGTGGTTTGTCCTATAGACTTGACTCGTCCTAACAAATTTCATGGTGTATAGCGTTATCCCCCCATTCTTGGGCTTAGCTCATCCTTGTATTATGGACGAGCCATGCACCAAGAAGGAGAATGGCCAACATGGACCAAGCCTACTGAAATTGTTTTGGACGAGCCTTAGAATTTTCGGACGAACCATGCTTTGGCCGGCTTCCTTGAGGGAGCGACACTCGGCATGAAGTAGTGATCCCTTACTAGGGTCTTTACTACTTAGCTGACCGTGCATTTGAAAGTAAGTATCCTTTACTAAGGGCTTATTTCAGGTCAACTTTCTCTTAGAGACTTTGACGTTTCTCTTACTACAGATTTTTGTCAATTTGTTGCCAATTATGTGTTTTAACCTTTAGGTTGTTACACTTTGGTCGGTCTCTTCGAGGGAGTGATGTTCGGCAGAGAAGTGAGCATTTTTGACGCTCTATTTGTCTTTGTAATTTTGTCCAAGTTACTGTCACTTTTAGACTAATGACAGATTTAATGCCCCAAAGTGAACCAACTTGGTAAAAAACAAACAAAGGCGAGAAGAAAGTAGGAATTGTATTATATGAATTTTGCTTGACTAAAGGCCAAGATACATGTATACAATTCTTTTTCTCTTGCTTGTGTCGTGGCACTTTAGAGTGATTACAAACTACTGGCCAGTTTCTTGGCGATTAGCGAGTCGGACGTGGTACTTCTTGAAAGTATCGAGTTCCAAGTGCTATTTGTATTGGTCGTCCATCCGGATCTTGGAGACGAAAAGTTCCGCTTCGCACCTCTTGGACAATCAGATAGGGTCCTTCCCAATTTGGTGTTAGCTTCCCCAGCTCCTTAGCTCGTCCTACTGCCTCCATCTTCCTTAGAACCAAATCCCCCACCTTGAGCGGTCGTCGAGCGACCCTCTTGTTAAAGTCCCGAGCCATTCGCAGCTTGTACAATTGCATTCTTAGCAAGGCATTGCACCTAACTTTTGGTACTTGATCAAAAGCGGTGCGCAATGCAGCCCAGTTGGCATCTTCCGTGTACAGCATGACTCGCAGGGTGGGTTCTTCAATCTCAATGGGAAGGACGGCCTCAGTGCCATAAACTAACATAAAGGGTGTCTCCCCTGTAGAATTTTTGACGGTGGTTCTGATGGACCATAGTACCAGCTGTAGTTCTTCAACCCACTGTCCCTTAGCATTATCCAACTTCCTTTTGATTCCATTGGATAGAATCTTGTTGAAGGACTCTACTTGCCCATTGGCTTGTGGGTGGGCGACTACAGCGAAGTGGGCTTTGATTTCCCTTTCTGCCAACCAATCTTTCAGCTTAGGCGTTTCAAACAATGGACCATTATCGAAGACGATGGACTGTGGCATGCCAAAGCGGGTTATAATGCTCTTCCAAATAAAGTCTTTGACGTCATTCGTCGTTATACCCCGCATGGCTTCAGCCTCAATCCATTTAGTAAAGTAGTCCACAGCTACGATTACAAACTTCTTTTGCCCAGCGGCCACAGGGAAAGGTCCTAGGATATCCATGCCCCATTTGGCAAAAGGTAGAGGGAACAAGATAGGAGTTAAGTAGTTGGACGGCTTCTGATGCAGATTTCCGTGCTTCTGACAACTCTCGCACTTCTTTGCATAGACGAGAGCATCTTCCTTTAGGGTAGGCTAGTAGTACCCCGTTCTTAAAGCCTTTTCTCCCAAGGCTCTTCCCCCAATGTGAGATGCACAAGCTCCTTCATGGAGTTCCTTCAGAACCTCTAGACCATCTTCCCTGGTGATGCACTTGAGGAGAGGACGATTGAATGACTTCTTGTAAAGGGTCTCATCCCACAGTTCAAACCATTTATCTCGAGCCTTCACATACTTGGCCTCTACAGGGTCTGAAGGCAGTCGTCCTGTCTTCTTGTATTCTATTATAGGCTCCATCCAAACTGCCCCTCGGCTAAGAAACATTATTTGCTCTTGGTCAATACTCTTTTTGGGCTTAACTTCCCAAAACACTTGTTCTTGGCGCATCACCTTCGGTAGGCGGCCACTTTTGAGAGCGTCAGCTTGATGATTTTCTGACCTTGGTACTTGGTCGAGAACAAATTGTTTCAAAGGCTCAATCTCATCTTTGATCAGACGCATATATTTTCCCATCGATGCTTCTTTACATTTAAAGTCTCCATTGACTTGACTGACGACCAAGAGAGAGTCCGATTTGGCCTCAATTTCAAGAGCTCCTACCGCTTTACACATTTTGATTCCAGCAAGAAGTTCTTCGTATTCAGCTTCGTTATTGGATGCTTGGAATTGGAATCTTAGCGCATATTTAAACTTGTCCTTCTGAGATTGAAAAATGATTCCTGCCCCACATCCATTGACAATGGACGATCCATCAACCATGAGCGTCCAATGCTTCCTCCCTTCAGCTGGATCAAGCATTGGTTCTATAGTTGGCCGAGTAAGCTCAACTATAAAGTCAGCCAAAGCTTGCCCCTTATTGTCTTTCCTTGGTTCAAATGATATATCGAACATATTAAGCTCGACAGCCCATTTTATCCGTCCGGAGGCTTCCATCTTTTGCAAAACTTGCTTCAAGGGTTGGTCAGTGTAGACGAGTATACTGTGAGCCAAGAAATAGGGCCTCAGCTTTCTGCTGGCCATGACGAGGGCCAATCCAAACTTCTCGACTGAAGTGTACCTATTTTCCGCATCTTTGAGAACATGACTCACAAAGTATATTGGAACTTGCACGGACTCTCTTTCAGCCAGCAGAACAGCACTTACAGCCTGAGTGGACACAGCCAAATATACAAACAGTTTCTCCCCCTCGGTTGGACTGACCAACCTAGGCAGCTGACGAAGGTGATCTTTGGCTTGCTGAAGCGCTTGCTCAGCTTCTGCTGTCCACTGAAACTTGGCCTTCTTCTTGATAGTAGCGAAAAAGTGATGGCATTTGTCGTCCGACTTAAACAAAAAGCATCCAAGGGCAGCCATGCAACCCGTCAATCGCTGAACTTCCTTTATCTTTGACGGAGATTTCATGTCTAGAATAACTTGGATCTTTTCATGGTTGGCTTCTATTCCCCTTTGATCTACTAAGAAGCCTAGGAACTTCCCTGACAAGACTCCAAAGACACATTTGTTGGGTTCAATCTTAGCTTGTATTTTTTGAGAGTTTCGAAAGTTTCTCTCAAATCACCAACATGATCTTCCTCTTGCCGACTCTTGACTATCATATCATCAATGTATGCTTCCATGTTTCTTCCCAACTGTGGCTGAAAGACAGTGTTGATCAGTCTTTGAAAGGTGGCCGGCGCATTACGGAGGCCAAAAGGCATCCTCAGCCAGCCATACAGCCCTTTCTCAGTAATGAAGGACGTTTTGTCCTGATCCTCTGACCACATAGGAATCTGGTGCAAGCTTGAATATGCGTCCATGAAGCTTAACAAAGCATGGCCGGCTGTGGAGTCCACCAGTCGATCCATCTTAGGCAAGGGGAAACTGTCCTTGGGACAAGCCTTGCTGAGATCGGTGTAGTCCACACACATCCTCCAAGTGTCATTAGGCTTTGGCACCATGACTACATTGGCTATCCATTCGGGATAATAAGTCTCTTTGATGAATTTTGATTCCAACAACTTCTGAACTTCTTGGTCGACCGCCTGGTTCGTGGTCGGTCCTATATGCCTTTTCTTTTGAGGAACAGGTTTTAAACTTGGATCGACATTCAGCCGGTGGACGGCTATCTCTGGAGCAATTCCAGACATTTCTTCAACAGAATAAGCAAAAACGTCTTGAAATTCTTTCAGCAAGCTGATTAGGAGGCCCCTTAACTCAGGAGAGAGAGAAGACCCAATCTTCAAGGTTCTTTCTGGACGAGCTTCATCCAAACAGACATCTTCTGGGACTTCCACCGGCACTGGACGCTCTAGTTCCAGCCCCATAACGGCCATTACTTCTCCAAACGAGGGTAGCTCTTCCTTGACGGGCTCATACTTCCTTTTCTTGCTGGGGAGATGTTCGGACGTTTTTCTTGAGGAGCAACCGGCGTCGAGGACTCTCGGTGCCATTCTCGGCGAGGGCCACTTGGTCCTTCACAATTTCAGACGTTCTCCTTTCGCCAGCAGCCCTCGTCTTATCTTTCCCAATTTCAGACGTTTTCCTTTCGCCAGCGATCTTCGTCTGGTCTTCATTATCAGCTTTCCATGACGACGGCTTGAGGGTTGTTTGGTAACATTCCCTAGCCGCCTGCTGATCTCTATACTAGGAGCCAATTTTGCCACCATCACATTCAAATTTCATAAGCATCAAGTGGGTTACTATTACAGCTTTAACATGATTCAGAGTTGGCCGTCCAAGTATGACATTATAAGCTGTCAAATCTCGGACAACCAAGAACTTGATAAACAAAGTCCTCGAATCATCCTTCTCTCCAACTCGGACGGGCAACGTGACTGTTCCCATGGGATGGATGACTCCTCCCCCAAACCCTATGATGGGATGATGGACGGGAACCAAGTTCTTTTCATCAAACTTCAATCTGGCCAAGCAATCAGCACTAAATGATGTATGTTGAGCTTCCGGTGTCAATCATAATTCTTCTTACTCTCAAGCTTGGTATCTTCATTTCTACAACCAAAGGGTCATCATGGGGAGTTCTCAGCTTCCCCCGATCTTGCTCACTAACTACCACTTTTGGTAAGGGCTCGGCCGTTGTCTGATCAGCTAGTAAAACTTGGTCGAGCTCCCTAAGGTAGTTTTTGTGCCCTCTACTGGTTGGTCCTCCAGCCGCAAATCCTCCTGAAATGACGAGGACGACATCCTCGTCCGTGCTTTCACTCTCCTTCTTCTTGGTCTGTCGATCATCCTCCCTCTGAAACTTCCTTCCCCCTTGAGGCAAATAGGAGTTCATCTTTCCTTTTCGAGCTAGATCCTCCAAAGCTCTTTTAAGATGCTTGCATTCATTGGTCTCATGACCGCAGTCCTTAACAAAGTGACAGTATTTGCTCTTGTCTTTGTTCCTGTAAGGAGTCTTCATTTCAGCCGGAGCCTTCAGCTCATATTGGTCCTTTATCTCCATAAGAATGGAGTATTGGTCCTTGCTGAATTCAATATGGTTGGCTGAAGACTCAGGTTCCTTTCTCTTGCTTCTTCTGGATGAAGTAGTGGTTGAAGTAATTGCCCAAGTCTCGGCCTTTTTGGGGTTGCTCATTTTTGGCTAAGCAACCTCTTTAGGCTTCTTGGACTCGGGGTGCTTTGCCTCAGCACATACTTCAGTGGCGTGTATAAATGCTCCGGCTTCCCTTAAAGCCTCGGCAAGAGTGGTAACTTTCTTCTTAACAAGATCGAACTTAAAACTTCCTGGCCTTAGTCCCCACGATAAAGGCGTCAAAGGCCACCCCACGTGAGATCTTGAATCGAAGGGCTTCTAGATTAAATCTTTTAACAAAACTTCTGAGGACTTCCTTGGGTCCTTGAACGACCTTACCCAAGTGCATGCTTGTTTTTTGTTCTTGCTTATTGACAACAAAGTGACTAGTAAATAAGAAACTGAGTTCAGTAAAATTGTTAACTGAATTGGGTGGAAGATTGTAGAACCACTTCTGTGCTACTCCCTTTAGAGTTGCTGGGAAGTTCTTACACCAAGTAGCATCATCCACTCCTTGGACGTACATCTGATGTTTATAAGCGGATAGGTGATCGTCTGGATATGTTGTTCCATCAAAAGGTTCTATAGTAGGGAGTTTAACCTTTAGGAAAGGGGCGCCTCCATGATCCTGGCCGATAATGGAGTGGGCCAGTTAATCCGGAGGGCTCTCATCTGTCCCTCGATGGGTATGAACTCCTTACGATATTCCTTTAACACAGGATCAGATGAGGTGTTTGCAGGGGATGGACACCTATAAACCATGGGTTGAACCACCGTTTTTTCTTATCTTGGACGAACAAGAGAAGGGCCCAGACTTCTTCCTTCTGTTCTGGACGGTATTCTCAAAGGAGGATCTCTCAAGTACGGTGTAGACCCTGTGGCCGACCGTTGTAATGCAACAGCTTTCTTTGCCTCGAGGTATTCTCTGGCATCTGTTTCCATTCGGTGCCCGCTTGGACGAACATGGTACTGGGTCCTAACCACCAGGTTCCAGTCCATCTTCCTTCGCTGCTCACTAACTTCCTTCTGCTATTCTCTGGCTGTTCTCCTAGAGGGTTCCTGACGAACATGTCGACTAGGACCTGGACGATTTTCTTGGGAACGCCCCTTAAGAGGAGGTGAATTTTTAGCGGCTGGCTCAGGGTTAAGATGGAAAAACAGCATTTTGCTCTTGATCTGTTCCTGGACGACTGCTGCCATCTTAGTCTGAATATCATGCAAGAAGTTCTCTAGATGGGCAGCAGTCACTGGACGTTCAAGATTCTCCTGTATGACAGGTACTTGGTTTTGTCCAGGGACACTGATGATGGACGGAAGCCTATCCCTTCCTCGAGGCGGTCTCTCATGGTCTACTGTATCTTCGACATTGATCTGAAAACTTCGATTTCTAGCCACGTTGGACGATTGATAGTCAGTCATCGTTGCATCTCCACACAGACGGCGCCAAGTGTTTAGTATGCTTGACCAACAAGTAAGCTACAAGCTGAGCTTTCTTGTCCAGCAAGTAAACTAGTATTCCCTAGATGTTCTTCACTTGGAGACTTGTGCAACAATGTTTGAGTCTGCATGGTCCGAGCCTGAGCTTCGCTCCTGAACCTGCAAAAAGGGACCCACCCTAAAGGTTTGGGTGGTGGTTCCCCCTCTTAAGCTTAAGTCAGATACCAGGAGTAAAAGTAGAGATAGAGAGAGAAAGTGAGAGAGTACTTTTTCAGAGTAACTTTGCACTGTTTGCATTGAATGATCTTTCTCATGATTTCAGGGGTATTTATAGTGATTGTAGTATGACAGCTAACCTTATAAATTGCCCTAGAATAGTGGCATCTGATTGGCTAAGCAATCAGACCATGTCACTTGGCAGGCCAGGATTTGTGAGAGATTATCATCCAATCACTTGCAGCCACCTTCAAAGAGTTGGGCTCTGACTAACTTTTGGGCCAGAAAGGTAAGCCCTTTTCTCCCAACTGGACACAACCCAACCCAAGGGTTTAAATCTTTTTTCCTTTATTTGTTATAAGAGGACATGTGTACGACCCTGAGGGACCCAAGTGTCTCTAAAGGAGCCGTAGATCTTTTAGGCTACAGCATTTATGATTATGTTTAAGCATGTTTTATAGGGTTTTAAACACATTATAAGTTGCTGGAATGTTTATTAGTATGCTTATGATGGAGTTTAAATTGTCAAAGTATGGGTTTTTGAGAGTTTTAAATGACTAGTATGGTAGTACTATACTAGGGGACATTAATAGTTGGAGTTTTAATGATTAAAAAGGATTTTAAACACTTTTAAAGAGGGTTTAAAATATTTTAAAGTTGCTGGAATTTTATTTGAGTATTGATTAGTGGTTGTATTGGTATTTGGTAGGCGGAGAATTCTCTTTAGGCGACTTCTAAGGTTGTTAAAGTGGCTTCGCATATTGTCTACACAAGGTACGTACATACCTATGTGTTAGTAGACTAGTATCATGTCCTAAGATTAGGATTGATGTAGTATCATGTATAGGGAACTATTTATGGTTCATATGTGATTTATATTCAAGTGGAATTGCATGTTTTATGCCGTTGTGTGAAGCATGTTGCTTATGTTGCTTATACTATGTTTGTATGGATGATTCATGCAAGCATATGGGATTGGGAACTTTATTTTATTAATTCACATGAGGGATTAATAATTATGTTGTTATTGGATCATGAATTGGATCATGTTGTTCCCGTTGGATTATTTTATTTACTTTATGAGGACTGAGGGCCTTATTTGGTAAGTTGGTTATTCACCTATGAAAGGTTGGTTGATTGTTGACTTAGATCAACAAATAGATAATGGTTATGGAACTAATAATGGATTTATTCTTGGATTGTTAAGTTGTTGATCACCTTACGTAATCCTAAGATAAAAATGGAAGTATCATGTATCCTTGATGATTATATTGTTTGTCTTACTTTGTGAGTCATAACAAGTAAATAATTTAACAATCACTTAAAGTGGAAAGTGAATAGCAATAAGCTTTAGACTTGTGCACGTCTAAAGTGTTGGACTAGTATGAGTTGGAGTACATGGTGGTAGCGCATGGCTTTTCTTAGGACCGAATTGATCACCATGTCCTATTTTATTTAATTAGTACCTCGATATCGTTGGTCATGGGAGTACGGAGTCATGCCCGTACTTCGTCTTCTAAATTGAAGACTGGTTTGGTTTTGACAACTCTTTCCATTGCCTATTCAATCTAAATTTAATTAACTTCTTGGTTGTGGAGACAAGTTCAGTAAAGTTAGTATGTCATGTTATTATATTATTGTTTAACTTTGCTTAAATGTTCATTAGTATCATGTTAGGATTTATTAATTACTATGTAGTACTCAGCTTTGCTGATACGTGCTTTTGTGAGTATATTGATCATGGTTGTGCCTTATTGATCCTGTGATGACCCATTTGGTGAGCAGTCTCTCGGGATCAATAGTGCATCGTCCATTTCAGGTTTGAAGATGATGCATCATGGGTTCGGGATTCGTGGAGAGCTTGTGTTAGCTTAATACTTTAGTTTACTTTTAGTTATGGTTTGAGTTTGACTTTATGTTGGTTTGACTTTAGTTTGGTTTTGGAGTTGACTTATGGTTGACTAAGTTATTGTTTTCAAAGTTATTTATTGTTTTCCGCTGCAAAATTCTGAATAAGCCGATCCGTTATCACATGAACGATAATACTTTGATAATTCTCTAAGTTTTATATTAAAAAGGTAATTTGGAAAATAGAGGATTGTCGGGGTGTTACACTTCTCTATCGGACATTCCCTAAGTTATAAACTCACGACCTGTCCTGAACAGAAATCGAATGGACCTCGTAAATTATAAGAAATGAATTTCGAAATGAGAAATGGAAATGAGGAATGGAGAAGTGGGAAAGGAGAAATGAAAATTTAAAATGGGAAACGAAAATGGGAATTGATTTTAAAATGGATGATTAGAAATGGTTATGGATTTTCTGACTAGTATGGGCTTGACCATGATGCTGACATGGGCCTAACTATATGCAAATGCAGATCTGGACCGGACTGGACTATGCAAGCAGACTGGACTAGACTTTGAACTTACAGGTGAGCAAGCAGACTAGACTCAAAAGGATTGCCTATGTGGACTTAAGGAATGCAAGCTTCGCTAGACTTATAGGTGATTGGCTTTGCTAGACTCGATGATTTTGGATTGGATGATCTAAGATGGACTAACTTCGCTAAACTGAAAGGTTTTGGGCCATTATGGACTTAGGGTAGACTAGCTTCGCTCGACTCGAGGATTTGGACTGTTATAGATGTAAGGTAGGAGTAGCTTCGCTAAACTCGGAGGGTGCCTTTATTGTCTTAGGAGTGACTAGCTTCGCTAGGTCTAAAAGGTGCCATTAAGGTCTTAAAAGGTGATTAGCCTTGCTAAACTCAAAAGGTGCCTTAGCTTTATGGTCTTAGGGATGACTAGCTTCACTTGGTCAAAGGGTGCCGTTATGGTCTTAAGGATAACTAGCTTCGCTAGGTCAAAGGGTTCCATTATGGTCTTAAAGGTAACTAGCTTCGCTATGTCTGAAGGGTGCCATTATGGTCTTAAGGAATGCTATCTTCGCTAGACTTCATGGTTTGGACTTCATCCTATATGGGTTTGGAAATAAACTGGATTAGACTTAGGAAATGAGATGGGCCTTATATTGACCTAATTTTGGACTTTGTCCTATATTGGTTTGAAGTTAGACTTGGAGATGCACATGGCTTGTCTAGACACATAATCGTGTCTCCCCATTTAGTACCCTGTGATGACCAATACCCTGCTCCAATTGGTCCGGATCGAGGAAAGAATAAAGAACGAGTCGAAAATAAAATGTTTTAAGCCCAAAACCATTTTCTAACTCTTTTTTTTAAAAAAAAAACCCATTTTTGAAAACCTTTTAAAAATAGTTTTTATGAAAGCCCAATTTTATAAAACCCATTTTCTAGACCAATTTAATTAATAAAATTATCTTTTATAAAAAATAATCTTTTTCCCAATTGTTTTCAAATATCTTTTACTAACTATTTTCTATAATCTTTTTAAATAAAAATCTTTTAAATATCTACTAGTTTTCAAAAACTTATCACTTCTCAACTACCTCAACGTATATATATATTATATCATCCCTACCCTCTTCATAATTCCCACGGCATACACAATACACAAAATGACTCGGCATTTATCTTCACCGCCTAACCTCACAATTCCTCTCATCTCACCTCCTGACACTACAGATCTCCCATTACCTCTTCTATTGTTATCCAAGCCAATCATCACCCTTGATCTCTATCATCATCAACCTTTATCACTTCTCGCCTAACAACTCTACTGCTACCTTACATTAACACCCCCACCATAATCTTACCGTCTAATACTAATCATCAGTACAATATCCTACATCCTCCATACACCGAACTACTATAAACTAATCATAAACCTACGTCCTCGTCATCACCGTACAATATACAACTCTTGTAAAACAAACAAATCGATATCCTTCAACAAATACATACAACGCATGCAACATATTTGCTAAAGATAACAACTTTTTTTTAGGCTCGTTCCGTACGTTCAATTTTTCAAAGATCCGTACAAATCAACGACCACGGTGGTATAATTTACGAGGGTCAAATAAATTAACGATCTTTCTTTATTTTCTTTATTTATTTATATTATTTTCTTGAAGTTACAAAATCCCTATTCATGATGTAGATTGTTAACAAATTTATGCGACTGTAAGTATTGTATATTATATTAACTCCCTGCAATATTTTCTTTTCTTATTTTTATTTATTTTCATACATTATTATATGCCTGCCTGATTGAACTATACATATTATATGATTGTCCCTGCTTTATTGCTTTTATCACCCACATGTTATTTTCGCTAATCAAAGACTTAAATAAATGTTCTAATATTAATCAGATTAATTTGGACAACCCGTTAGGTTCCTTGTAATATTGATTGCATAATAACTTGGCACTAAAACTTAGTCTTTTTATGTGTTTCCTGAACCAATTTAGACTAAATATTTTTTAGGGTGTATAAAAATATTACTCCCTCCGGTCTTTTTTAGTTTACCCCTTTCTATGAGGCACATTTGCCGATATACTAATTTGAACCTTAATATCTCTAATTATCGATAAGCAAAAATTACAAAAATTTGATATTTTGATACTACACATTGAAATGAATCTAACAAGATCTCACATGACTATATTTTTCCTTAAGTACAAATCGCAAGAGATAGTCAAAGTCATGTATGTGAATAGTGTCAAAAGTCAAAAGGGGTAAACTAATAAAGACCGGAGGTAGTATATGATTATTTTTTGGCATAAAATCTGTTATGAATCGATATTTAGTAGAGGCCAACATTGGGCGAATGTGGTTCATTATGACTATATTCGTACCCTCACCCCCGAACTCAATCTTTGGTTCACTTTGACCATCTATGGAGTCAGGACGGGGAAATTTACATTGGATAATTTGTCCCTATGATTTTCCCATATCCAATTAGGTTTATGATTCTTCCTAAAAAGAATTGTTGGCGACTTCTTTCAATACAAAACAATTTTCAATAAAACCTTAACAGTGAGGTAGTCAAATATAATACGCGCTCAAACCGCGTAGGCGAAATAAAAAACACGCCTATAATTTGGCGACTTCAATGGGGAGGATTTTAAAATGGGAAATGAATTTTTTTAAACTAGTGGGTGAAACTTGAAAAATACGATTCATTCTTATTTTTATGCCTTAGAAATATACAGTTTTGCATATGCATGGCTACTGTTCAGCCACCATAAGGACAATCTACATTGCCTCATTAGCACATGTTCTATGTGTGAGGTCACCCCCGGGGGGTTTGCGCTTTGTCCTTCCAAAATGCTTCCTGAGCGATAGTGTTGGATTTTAGTCATAAGCAAACCTACCCAACCATGGCATTGTTCTCTTGTTCCTGACTTGAGATTGGAGTGCGTCTTACACGTGGCCACCTCTTTAAGCAGGGGTACGAAGATTGGGATCAATCTCTTAGTCATGGACCCTTTTCAGACTGAACCTAAACCTGACCAATAGTGGAATGTAGAACTGGACTTTAGGTTGAGAACTTTTGCATCCATGTTATATGACATTTGCCTGTGATTGCAATTCTTGCCTGCTATTATCTTGACAAATTGTCATCATTATGCGTCGTTCCTAAAATTCGCGTCTAAATAACAAACAAAAGTTCGTCAATTGGCCAAAACATCGACTAAATCCCCGAAAACATGTCGGGGAGTAGTGCGCCAAGCGCATTAAGTTGCGCCTGGCGCACCACTCCCACGCCAGACGCACAATTGTACGCCGCGTGCAGCGATGCCGCGTGGCGCGCAGTCCGTGCATCACATGCTTTTCGTTGATTTAGTTTTCGTAGTGGCCGATCCTATGTCCTATTTTATGAGTTGGAGTACATGGTGGTAGCGCATGGCTTTTCTTGGGACGAATTGATCACCATGTCCTATTTTATTTAATTAGTACCTCGATATCGTTGGTCATGGGAGTACGGAGTCGCGCCCGTACTTCGTCTTCTAAATTGAAGACTGGTTTGGTTTGGACAACTCATTTCATTGCCTATTCAATCTAAATTTAATTAACTTATTGGTTGTGGAGTCAAATTCAGTAAAGTTAGTATGTCATGTTATTATATTATTGTTAAACTTTGCTTAAATGTTCATTAGTATCATGTTAGGATTTATTTATTACTATGTAGTACTCAGCTTTGCTAATACGTGCTTTCGTGAGTATGTCGATCATGGTTGTGCCTTATTGATCCTGTCATGACCCATTTGGTGAGCGATCTCTGGGATCAATAGTACATCGTCCATTTCAGGTTTGTAGATGATGCATCATGGGTTCGGGATTCGTGGAGAGCTTGTGTTAGCTTAATACTTTAGTTTACTTTTAGTTATGGTTTGAGTTTGACTTTATGTTGGTTTGACTTTAGTTTGGTTTTGGAGTTGACTTATGGTTGACTAAATTATTGTTTTCAAAGTTATTTATTGTTTTCCGCTGCAAAATTCTGAATAAGCCGATACGTTATCACATGAACGATAATACTTTGATAATTCTCTAAGTTTTATATTAAAAAGGTATTTTGGAAAATAGAGGATTGTCGGGGTGTTACACTTCTCTGTCGGACGTTCCCTAAGTTATACATTCACGACCTGTCGTGAACAGAAATCGAATGGACATCGTAAATTATACGAAATGAATTTCGAAATGAGAAGTGGAAATGAGGAATAGAGAAGTGGGAAAGGAGAAATGAAAATTTAAAATGGGAAATGAAAATGGGAAATGATTTTAAAATGGATGATTAGAAATCGTGCTTTCGTGAGTATGTCGATCATGGTTGTGCCTTATTGATCCTGTCATGACCCATTTGGTGAGCAGTCTCTCGGGATCAATAGTACATCGTCCATTTCAGGTTTGTAGATGATGCATCATGGGTTCGGGATTCGTGGAGAGCTTGTGTTAGCTTAATACTTTAGTTTACTTTTAGTTATGGTTTGAGTTTGACTTTATGTTGGTTTGACTTTAGTTTGGTTTTGGAGTTGACTTATGGTTGACTAAATTATTGTTTTCAAAGTTATTTATTGTTTTCCACTGCAAAATTCTGAATAAGCCGATACGTTATCACATGAACGATAATACTTTGATAATTCTCTAAGTTTTATATTAAAAAGGTATTTTGGAAAATAGAGGATTGTCGGGGTGTTACACTTCTCTGTCGGACGTTCCCTAAGTTATACATTCACGACCTGTCCTGAACAGAAATCGAATGGACCTCGTAAATTATACGAAATGAATTTCGAAATGAGAAGTGGAAATGAGGAATAGAGAAGTGGGAAAGGAGAAATGAAAATTTAAAATGGGAAATGAAAATGGGAAATGATTTTAAAATGGATGATTAGAAATGGTTATGGATTTTCTGACTAGTATGACCAATACCCTGCTCCAATTGGTCCGGATCGAGTAAAGAATAAAGAACGAGTCGAAAATAAAATGTTTTAAGCCCAAAACCATTTTCTAACTCTTTTTTTAAAAAAAAGCCCATTTTTGAAAACCTTTTAAAAATAGTTTTTATGAAAGCCCAATTTTATAAAACCCATTTTCTAGACCAATTTAATTAATAAAATTAATTAATTTTATTAATTAGTTTTATTAATAAAAATATCTTTTATAAAAAATAATCTTTTTCCCAATTGTTTTCAAATATCTTTTACTAACTATTTTCTATAATCTTTTTAAATAAAAATCTTTTAAATATCTACTAGTTTTCAAAAACTTATCACTTCTCAACTACCTCAACGTATATATATATTATATCATCCCTACCCTCTTCATAATTCCCACGGCATACACAATAAACAAAATGACTCGGCATTCTCTACAAATCTTCACCGCCTAACCTCACAATTCCTCTCATCTCACCTCCTGACACTACAGATCTCCCATTACCTCTTCTATTGTTATCCAAGCCAATCATCACCCTTGATCTCTATCATCATCAACCTTTATCACTTCTCGCCTAACAACTCTACTGCTACCTTACATTAACACCCCCACCATAATCTTACCGTCTAATACTAATCATCAGTACAATATCCTACATCCTCCATACACCGAACTACTATAAACTAATCATAAACCTACGTCCTCGTCATCACCGTACAATATACAACTCTTGTAAAACAAACAAATCGATATCCTTCAACAAATACATACAACGCATGCAACATATTTGCTAAAGATAACAACTTTTTTTTAGGCTCGTTCCCACGTTCAATTTTCCAAGATCCGTACAAATCAACGACCCCGAACGGTGGTATAATTTCTGAGGGTCAAATAAATTAACGATCTTTCTTTATTTTCTTTATTTATTTATATTATTTTCTTGAAGTTACTAACAGTCTATTCATGATGTAGATTGTTAACAAATTTATGCGACTGTAAGTATTGTATATTATATTAACTCCCTGCAATATTTTCTTTTCTTATTTTTATTTATTTTCATACATTATTATATGCCTGCCTGATTGAACTATACATATTATATGATTGTCCCTGCTTTATTGCTTTTATCACCCACATGTTATTTTCGCTAATCAAAGACTTAAATAAATGTTCTAATATTAATCAGATTAATTTGGACAACCCGTTAGGTTCCTTGTAATATTGATTGCATAATAACTTGTCACTAAAACTTAGTCTTTTTATGTGTTTCCTGAACCAATTTAGACTAAATATTTTTTAGGGTGTATAAAAATATTACTCCCTCCGGTCTTTTTTAGTTTACCCCTTTCTATGAGGCACATTTGCCGATACACTAATTTG
This sequence comes from Beta corolliflora, assembly GCA_947648045.1. NCBI lineage: Eukaryota > Viridiplantae > Streptophyta > Magnoliopsida > Caryophyllales > Amaranthaceae > Beta > Beta corolliflora. The sequence continues at coordinate 132,207 of CANSZD010002712.1, forward strand.
AACCTTAATATCTCTAATTATCGATAAGCAAAAATTACAAAAATTTGATATTTTGATACTACACATTGAAATGAATCTAACAAGATCTCACATGACTATATTTTTCCTTAAGTACAAATCACAAGAGATTGTCAAAGTCATGTATGTGAATAGTGTCAAAAGTCAAAAGGGGTAAACTAATAAAGACCGGAGGTAGTATATGATTATTTTTTGGCATAAAATCTGTTATGAATCGATATTTAGTAGAGGCCAACTTTGGGCGAATGTGGTTCATTATGACTATATTCGTACCCTCACCCCCGAACTCAATCTTTGGTTCACTTTGACCATCTATGGAGTCAGGACGGGGAAATTTACATTGGATAATTTGTCCCTATGATTTTCCCATATCCAATTAGGTTTATGATTCTTCCTAAAAAGAATTGTTGGCGACTTCTTTCAATACAAAACAATTTTCAATAAAACCTTAACAGTGGGGTAGTCAAATATAATACGCGCTCACACCGCGTAGGCGAAATAAAAAACACGCCTATAATTTGGCGACTTCAATGGGGAGGATTTTAAAATGGGAAATGAACTTTTTTAAACTAGTGGGTGAAACTTGAAAAATACGATTCATTCTTATTTTTATGCCTTAGAAATATACAGTTTTGCATATGCATGGCTACTGTTCAGCCACCATAAGGACAATCTACATTGCCTCATTAGCACATGTTCTATGTGTGAGGTCACCCCCGGGGGGTTTGCGCTTTGTCCTTCCAAAAAGCTTCCTGAGCGAGAGTGTTGGATTTTAGTCATAAGCAAACCTACCCAACCATGGCATTGTTCTCTTGTTCCTGACTTGAGATTGGAGTGCGTCTTACACGTGGCCACCTCTTTAAGCAGGGGTACGAAGATTGGGATCAATCTCTTAGTCATGGACCCTTTTCAGACTGAACCTAAACCTGACCAATAGTGGAATGTAGAACTGGACTTTAGGTTGAGAACTTTTGCATCCATGTTATATGACATTTGCCTGTGATTGCAATTCTTGCCTGCTATTATCTTGACAAATTGTCATCATTATGCGTCGTTCCTAAAATTCGCGTCTAAATAACAAACAAAAGTTCGTCAATTGGCCAAAACATCGACTAAATCCCCGAAAACATGTCGGGGAGTAGTGCGCCAAGCGCATTAAGTTGCGCCGGCGCACCACTCCCACGCCAGACGCACAATTGTACGCCGCGTGCAGCGATGCCGCGTGGCGCGCAGTCCGTGCATCACATGCTTTTCGTTGATTTAGTTTTCGTAGTGGCCGATCCTATGTCCTATTTTATGAGTTGGAGTACATGGTGGTAGCGCATGGCTTTTCTTGGGACGAATTGATCACCATGTCCTATTTTATTTAATTAGTACCTCGATATCGTTGGTCATGGGAGTACGGAGTCGCGCCCGTACTTCGTCTTCTAAATTGAAGACTGGTTTGGTTTGGACAACTCATTTCATTGCCTATTCAATCTAAATTTAATTAACTTATTGGTTGTGGAGTCAAATTCAGTAAAGTTAGTATGTCATGTTATTATATTATTGTTAAACTTTGCTTAAATGTTCATTAGTATCATGTTAGGATTTATTTATTACTATGTAGTACTCAGCTTTGCTAATACGTGCTTTCGTGAGTATGTCGATCATGGTTGTGCCTTATTGATCCTGTCATGACCCATTTGGTGAGCAGTCTCTCGGGATCAATAGTACATCGTCCATTTCAGGTTTGTAGATGATGCATCATGGGTTCGGGATTCGTGGAGAGCTTGTGTTAGCTTAATACTTTAGTTTACTTTTAGTTATGGTTTGAGTTTGACTTTATGTTGGTTTGACTTTAGTTTGGTTTTGGAGTTGACTTATGGTTGACTAAATTATTGTTTTCAAAGTTATTTATTGTTTTCCGCTGCAAAATTCTGAATAAGCCGATACGTTATCACATGAACGATAATACTTTGATAATTCTCTAAGTTTTATATTAAAAAGGTATTTTGGAAAATAGAGGATTGTCGGGGTGTTACACTTCTCTGTCGGACGTTCCCTAAGTTATACATTCACGGCCTGTCCTGAACAGAAATCGAATGGACCTCGTAAATTATACGAAATGAATTTCGAAATGAGAAGTGGAAATGAGGAATAGAGAAGTGGGAAAGGAGAAATGAAAATTTAAAATGGGAAATGAAAATGGGAAATGATTTTAAAATGGATGATTAGAAATGGTTATGGATTTTCTGACTAGTATGGGCTTGACCATGAGTCAGAGAGTCCTTATGCTAAGCCATTTTTGTCCTTTCCCATCGAGTCTATGTCACTATAGGACTTCATCTATTATAGCCTTTCATTTCATTTTAATTTTATTTTCATTTTCATTGGTCTTCCATCATTTTATTTATGCTTGTAATTCAATGATGAAACTCAAATCACCTAATGAACTTGACTAATGATAATAAAGATCTGAAATTAAAAAAAAAAAGAGAAAAATGAAAAAAGAGGACATACTTTGGATCAGGAGTTATTCCCCTCTTCCCTCCATCATCCATAAACCATCATTAGCCAAATATCCCTTCGACATGAAAGCGCCACAAATAACCTTCAAACCTTCCAATACCCTAAGCCAATAACTTGTGTGCAAGCCTTACAACATCAAAATAAATCAATGCCAAGTAAAAACAAAAAAGTAAATAAAAAACGCACAAAAGTTCAAAAAGAAAGAGCCAAAGGCAAATAATAAAAGTCAAGTTAGGGGGGCTTGCGCACAAGTTATACCCCTCATTCAAATCCCTTCGATTCATCAAACCTTTATTCCATATATAATCCAAATTCATAATCCTTTCATCAATCCTAACTCCTTCTCCAAGGTATGTCCAAGCCCGCTAGGTTGAAAACCCGAAAGGGCGGCCTAGGCAAAAGTTAGGGCACAAAAATATATATATATAAAAAAATAATCAGATCCAGAACTACGAATGGTCTGATTCCGCAAGGATACGTAGGAATCCTCATCTCGAGGTCCGACCGCTTCAATAAAAAAAAATAGTCATGGTCTAATGATTTGACTTTCTAGAATTTAGGAACATACTCTTTCTAGATCCCGACACAGACTCGAGTCTGAACCTAGCCTCGTTAAAGCCTTTTCCCACCTACATTTATATGAGTCACAAATTTAAACCTTTTATTTTTCAATCCAAGCTCTCCTTGTTCCCGAAGGACTCTCCGACAATTCCATGGTTTCTGGCGATATTTGACTTTGCCCACATCAATTTCCCAAAGAAAAATCCCCAGTACAATCCCCAGTGAAAACTTTCAATGTTCAAGACATAGCAACTACATTGCAATATCAGATCAAGTACATTTCAATCAAGGCTCATGCCTAATTCAGGCAGGCTCACCCAAAGTGGGGGCTTCCTATACGTGTGGTGGTTCCTCCAATTCAAATCAAATTCTCGAAAAGTTGTAATCTGCGGACCTCGTTTGCGGACCCCAATCATTTACTAAAAACGATTTTCGAAAATCATTCAATGCATTTCTAATCAATCTATCATTCTACACATCTTCTAACCTTGCAAAATCCTGACCTTGCATTGCAACTTTGCAAAACCCTAACCTTGCATTGCATTTCATACATTCTAGTCTTGCATAACCCTGACCTTGCATGACGTGTCATCCCTTAGCTTTGCATAACCTTATTCCTTGCATAGCGTCTCATGCATCCTTAGAGCGAGAGTCTAAGTTTGCATTCTTGCATCATTATTTGCTTCATCTGAGTTGTTTGCACCTATCTGCTAACATCTTTTTCTGCAGGTAATCAGATTGCTTGTAGTTATTGTCCTGCATACTAACTTTGTTTTGCAGAGACCGGCGGTTATAGATCAGTTCTAAACTGCAGAGCGTTAAGAATTGTTCTCCGTCCCGACACCGTATACTTTGACTTTCGGTTTCCTGAACCTCGGTCAAAGTGAGGGCTTCTGTAGACACATAATCGTGTCTCCCCATTTAGTACCCTATGATGACCAATACCCTGCTCCAATTGGTCCGGATCGAGGAAAGAATAAAGAACGAGTCTAAAGTAAAATGTTTTACCCCCAAAACCATTTTCTAACTCTTTTTTTTAAAAAAAAGCCCATTTTTTAAAACCTTTTAAAAATAGTTTTTATGAAAGCCCAATTTTATAAATCCCATTTTCTAGCCCAATTTAATTAATAGAATTAATTAATTTTATTGATTAGTTTTATTAATAAAAATATCTTTTATGAAAAATAATCTTTTTCCCAATTGTTTTCAAATATCTTTTACTAACTATTTTCTAAAATCTTTTTAAATAAAAATCTTTTAGAGATCTACTAGTTTTCGAAAACCTATCGCTTCTCAACTACCTCAACCTATATATATTGTTTGGGCTCAATTGCTCAGCAGCCCAATGAGGATCCTAAAAGCCTCTTAGAGCATAGGACAGGTGGCAGCAGTGGGTCCCACCTGTAAGTTGACCTAGTTACCAGTGTTTTGGGAGATCTCTAAGAAGGATGGAATAACCATTGCCTAAAAAGGGTAGCATGCCCTAAAGGCCCATCATAACAATGCTACTTGTTTGGGAAATCCCCAACACTATAAAAGCCAACTGCTTCATCAATGAACAGGTATTGAATTCTCACCTAAAAAACCAGAGCATCTCTCTCTAGACTTTATCTCTCTACCTCTATCTCAACTGACTTGAGCGTCGGAGGGGCGATCCCGGAACCACCCCCGGGGTAGTCTAACATCGTTTTTCAGGATTCAGGTGTACGGACGTCGGAGCTCAGGCTAACACTCTTGGGGCCCACATCAAACCTCACAACACATTGCAACCCTTAATTTCTTGACAGAAACAGTTTGGCGCCGTCTGTGGGGAAGTTACAATCAAAGTCGCTTCGCCACCACTCAGTAAGAATCACTTCACAATGGCCCCGGCCCAAGAGCACTCGCACGCCGGACGGCCCTCGGCCACGGGCTCGGAGGTCCGAAAGGGATCCTTCACCATCTCACCGAGAGGAGATCCGAACGGCCCGAGACGCCGACCGTTCAAACCCTCGATCATGAGGAGGATCGGTCAATCGAAAATAGACGGGATCCCTCACACGGCGGCTACGGCACGGCGATCCCCATCCTATATCCGCGGAGGACATAAATTTGATAGCCGCTCGGCTCCAAGCGGACCTGCAGCAAAAGCCCTTGAGGGATATGTTGGCCAACCTACGGCCAGGGGCGTTCTCTGCAGCCTCCTAAAGACCAGACCCTGGTCCCTTCCCTTCGTGCAGAGAACCAAGGCCAGCCTAGCCGGCAGCGGTCGGGCCCGAGGGAGCATAGTCAGCACGATCGGCACCGATCCAGACAGGGAGCGGAGCAGAAGCACGGGTCCAAAGGGGGATCCACGTTGCGGGGAGAGGAGACGCACATATCCAAATCACCCGGGGGGCAACGTCGGGAATAAAACCCCGACGCTCGGCATTTCCTAAATGAGAAGCGCCTCAGCAAGGGCCTAGACGCTCGGCACATTCTTAACAAAAAAGCCGCTCATCGAGAAGGGCGCGGCGACTCAGCCCAATCGAAACCCATTCGGATCAACGGCGGGCGCTTAAGTTCATGGTCCCATTCAGCCGGGACATACTTGAAGCGCCCGGCCACTGGAAAAATCAAAACGCCTTCGATCGAACCATTTGTGGGCCTAACCGACCCGGACGATCACATGGCTACATACAAAGCGCAAATGAGCGTTCAAAGCTTCGTGAGGCCACTTGGTGCCGTTTCTTTCCCACGACTACGAAAGGACCGGCTCTAAAGCTGGTTCCAAGAGCTTCCCGCGGGGATCGTAACAGATTTCTCAGTGCTCGAGGACCTATTTCTTCACCAGTTCATTGCTTGGGAAAAGGCAAAAGAAAACAAGTCTTCATTTGATGGGAGTCGGGCGGGAGAAGAATGAAATTACGGCCGACTACATCAAAAGGTTCAATGAGGAGTCATTAAAAATCTACGATCTACAAGATGCGGTGGCGTTCGCCGCCTTAATGTCCGGTCTTCACACGGGTCGGCTCGGATGGTCCTTGGGCGAGAACGAAGTGAAAACCTTCTCCGAAGCAATGACTCGGGCGCAAAGATTCATCCAAGCGACCGATATATGTCGTCACTCGAGACGAGGGGGAGCAAGAAGAGGAAAGAAGAAGGAAATCACGAAGGACCGATCGAAGCGGCGAGAAAAGCGGTGGTCGGTCGGATAGGTTTAACGACCACGGCATCGACCCCGATTCAACAAGAACGAAGAGAAATCTACTTGGACATCAAGGATAAATCCATGATGCCCGCCCACCTCCCATCGAACGTCGGTCACTCGGCGAGACAAAAGCCAATGGTGCGAATTCCACAAAGTGCGGTCACACCACCAAGGATTGCGGGGGAACTTAAGAAATCCCTGGACAACTTAGCTGACCAGGGAAAGCTGAACCGGTACCTCAAGCACTCAAGGGAGGAAAAGGGCAAACAAAAGGTTGGTCAATCCAACAGCGGGGATACAGAGGGCTTCATCGGGGTCATAGCAGGTGGCTTCGCGTCGGGCGGCTTGACCGGCAGCTCACGAAAAGCCCACCTCCGAGTCTAAAGCACCAGGTACTCGACGTCCATCATCCCCGACCCGATTGTCCCATAATGACCTTCGGCGAGTCCAGTCGGCCCCTGCATACGCCCCACGACGATCCCTTGGTCATCGAACTCAAAGTGGCCAACGCCAGAGTCAAACGGGTGTTGGTAGATAGTGGATCTTCGGCAGATATAATCACACTGGAGTGCCTCAAGAAACTGAAGTACAATGAGAAGGATGTAACCCCGCTCAATCAGCCACTCATAGGCTTCGGGGGAAATTCGGTACACCCTGTCGGATCCATAAAACTGCCCGCTCGGATGGGAGAGAAGGGCAAAGGAAGAAGCCTACCAATTGACTTCCTAGTGGTGGACATCCCTCTACCATACAACATCATAATGGGAAGACCGACCCTGAATAGAGTCAAGGCAGCAATTTCAATTTACCAGCTCCTCATGCAATTTGAAACCGACGAGGGCAAGGTTGGAAAAATCCAAGGGGATCAGCAGGCAGCAAGGGAATGCTACGTAAACAGCCTGAAAAACAAGGGCGACGTCCCAAACGACTCGAAAAAAAGAAAACGTGAAGACGATCAGCCCTCAGGTGGGCTCGGGGTGTACCTTACCGAGAACCCTAAGCAGTACGAGCGCCCTCAGCAAGCCGAGGACGACGAAGAAGTCATTATTGACGAGAAGCACGGTCGGACCTTGAGAGTAGGCAAGGCCATGGACCCCCAGACGAGAAAAGAAATCGTCCAAGTATTAACAGAATACAGGGATGTATTCGCTTACGAAGCCACCGAAATGCCCGGGCTTGACCCTAAAGTAATGTGCCACGAGCTCAACATCAAAGAGGGATTCAGGCCCGTCAAGCAAAAACTAAGGCATCAAGGCCCCGAAAGGAACACTGCGGCGGCCGCCGAAGTAAAGAAACTACTCGAGGCAGGGTTCATCGAAGAATGCCAGTACTCGGAATGGTTAGCCAACGTAGTCCTGGTCAGAAGTCGAGTGGGGCATGGAGAATGTGCGTGGATTTTTGCGACTGAACAAGGCTCGTCCAGAAAGATAACCACCCTCGCCCAAAATCGACAGGTGGGTCGACTCAACGGCTGGACATGCTCTCCTAAGCTTCATGGATGCAAACGCGGGGTATCACCAAATCCCGATGGCGGAGCATGATCGGGTTCACACCGCCTTCGTCACCAGTCAAGGGGTGTATTGCTACAAGATGATGCCCTTCGGGCTCAAGAACGCGGGGGCTACGTATCGGCGAACAATAAACAAAATATTCGGCGACCAACCGGGTCGGAATATAGAAGTATACGTTGACGACATGATCGTCAAAGCAAGATTCGGGCGATCACCCCTCGGATTTAAAAGAGACCCTCGGCACCTTGAGGAAGTTCCGTATGATGTTGAACCCCAAGAAATGCGTCTTCGGAGTGAAAGGAGAGAAGTGCCTCGGATTCCTGGTGGATGAAAGGGGAATCGAAGCTAATCCCGATAAAATCAAAGCGATAATGGAAATGAAGTCTCCGCGGAACGTAAAGGGAAGTACAACGCCTAACAGGTGCTGCGGCGCCCTCGGTCGCTTTACGTCACGGTCGGCGAGATAAGAGCTTATACTTCTTCAAAGCTACGAAAAGAAAAGAATTCGCTTGGGATGACGAGGCCGAGCGAGGCTTTCACCTCCCCTCAAACGCATCTTTCAACACTCCCAAAATTGATATCCCCCTTGCCGGAAACTTTGTTCATTTATTTGGCTATTTGAGTACGCGCTGTGTTTTGATAGCCGAAAGAGAAGAAAAACAACACCGGAGTCTACTTCATAAGCCACGCCTTTCGAGGAGCAGAGGCCAAATACGGCGAAGTGGAAAAAATGGCTTTCGCCCTAGTAATGGCTAGCGGAAGCTCAAACCTTACTTCCGGGCTCATCCTATTAAGGTCCTCACTAGTCGGCCGCTCGGGAAGCTCATCGAAGCGAGGAACCACTCTAGTCGGATGGCCCGATTGGGCGGATCGACTAGCCGATTTTGGGTTAGAATATGAGCCCGGAAAGGGCGATCAAAGCCCGAGCCTTGGGCGATTTCATAACGAGTGCACGTCCGGGCCCCCAATCGGCGAGCAAGATAGCGGGAGGCTGCAAGTGGATGGCTCGTCTACCGGGACGGAGTTGTGGGCCGGGACAGGTCATCGAAGCCCCGGTCGGGGAAAAGATGGAATACGCCATCAAATTTGAGTTCTTGGGCTCCAACAATGAAGGCTGAATATGAAGCCACGATCCTCGGATTGGAGTTATGCATCTTGGCGGGGCCACCGTGATCAACGCTAAATCCGACTCGCGGCTAATAGTGGGTCGGGTATCGGGTGAATACGAGGCCAAAGAAGACAACATGAGAATGTATTTGGCAAGGCCCGGGACATAATCAAAAAGCTATCTCGGTTCAAAATCGCCCACATACCGCGATCGGAGAATCGGCAAGCCGACGCTTTAGCCCGAATGGCCGGTTCGGCGAGAAGGGTCGGCTCCCGAACAATCATGTGGGAAGTCCTTCGGCGACCTAGCATCAATGTCGAGGAACTACTTGTATTGAATCGGACGTCGAATGGATGGATGAGGTAGTCGAGATATTTGAGAGACGGGGAAACTACACGAGGATCATAAGGAGGCGTCGGGTAAAACACAAGTCCGGATGGTTTTACGTGGCACGAGGATCAACTCTACAAGAAATCCTTCACCCATCCCTTACTTAAATGTGTCACCCCAGGAAGGAAATTACATCCTCGGGGAAATCCACCAAGGGGCTTGTGGAAGTCACCAAGGGGGAGGACCATAGGCTGGAAAAGCTCTCCGAGCCGGATACTGCGGCCTACTCGAAAACAGACGCTCATGAGCTTGTCAGAGATGTCCGTCCTGTCGGGTTCATTCGGACATCCCCGAGCACCGACCACCCCCTTAACAACGATCCAGCGAGTCTTGCCCTTTGATAAGTGGGGCATGGACCTACTCGGACCGTTTCCCCGACCTCGAGGTCAAAGAAAGTTTCGATAGTCGCCATTGACTACTTCACCAAATGGGCCGAGGCCGAACCGCTCTCCTCCATAACTTAGATAAGCAAGTTCAAGCGTTCATTTGGAGAAACATCATCACCGAGGTTCGGAGTTCCCGGGTGCGATTTCCGACAATGGACGCCAATTCAACAGTGGCCCAACTCGGGAATATTGTGCACGGTTCGGCATATGCACCAAATTCTCCGCGGTTTCAAGACCGCAAACGAACGGACAAGCGAGTCGGCCAATAAAATAGTGCTCGAGGGAATTAAGAAATCTCGGAGGTTGCTAAAGGAGCATGGGTCGATGACCTACCCGGGGTTCTACGGTCGGCCGGAACTACTACCAAAGAAGCCACGGGGCACTCGCCGTTCGGCCTTGTGTATGGTAGCGAGGCGGTCCTACCAGTAGAGGTCGGCATCCCATCTCCTCGAATAACGTTCTATGAATTCGAGAAAAATGAGGAAGAAAAGCCGATCAACTTGGACTTGCTTCCCGGAAACAAGGGGCAACGCGTTCTTTGAAATCTATCCGATACAAGCAAAGAATCACTCGGATATTCAATCGCCAGAGTAAAGTCCCGACCCAATCCAACTTGGCGATTGGGTCGTTCGGAAAGTCGAAGCCCTTTGGGCTCTCGCACTTGAAGGGAAAGCTCGGACCTAGCTGGGATGGCCCTTACAAAGTGACGGGAATCATCAAACCGGGGACTTTCCGACTACAATCCCCGAGGGTGTTCCCCTGGCCCGACCCCGGAAGCAGCGACAACCTTAAAAAATACCATGTATAAGATTTGTTACTTGCAATAGGGGCATATATTGTAACGACTTTAATCATAGCCGATCGGCATTTTCATAGTTAGCCATTTTTGTAAAAGTTAAAAAGCGACGGTCGGCATATTTTGTACTAAGAACAATCTATTAGACTTAACCGATCCACGATAGTTGGCGGGTATTCTTACAAAAGGCGGAAAATTGATCGGCCAAATGAGTTAGCTAGGATCAACAAAATCGAAAATATTGCAATCAACAAACGCGCAAGTTGAGACAAATTAACTTTCATTCAAAATATTCGAATTACAGTAAGGGAGTCGGTACAAAAGCAAGGAAGGCAAAAGCATAAAAAGTTAAAGCACAAGCAATACATTCTAGGAGCTAGGGGGAGGGGGAAGATCCGTCATGCTCTCGGCGTTCGGCTCGGAGTTGTCGCCGACCAACTCTTTACCCCGACTAGCATTGTCGGCCGCCTCGGCGTCATCCTCATCATCAACATCATCGTCGTCCAAGACGTTGACGTCAACTTGACCTTCTTCGTCGTCATCTTCATCATCTTCACCCCCTTCGGCTTTCACCCGAGCCAGGATAGCAGCGTTGTCAGCGTCTATCGACATTTGATAGCTCGACCAGACGTCCGCCCAGACCAAGTCAGGGTAGGACTCGGCAAGGACCTTCTTCAGCCGGTCAAGCGCCTCATCCTCCCCCATTTTATGCGCCGCGCTGCCGACCTCGTTGGCGTAGACCTCAGCAGCGTCAGACTTCTCCCAGTCAGAGAACCACTGTGCCTCGGTCTTTACTTGGCCTTCCAACTCAGTCAGCTGGACTTTAAGGTCGGCCACCCTTTGCTCGGCCTCCCTCAGCTTGACCAGGGCATCGGCCTTCTCGGTTTGAGCGGTATCCCGAGCTAGGACCGAGTCGGCTCTCTCATGCCCCACTTGCTCCGCTCCTCCTCGAAGCCTTTTTGGTCCTTCTCAATTGCCCTCTCAGCGTCGACAAGCTTCGACTCGGCTATCCGCTTGCCTTCCTTGGCGCGATAGACCTCGTCAAAATGTTTCTTGGCCTTCTCCCTGAGGTCGGCCACCTCCTCAGTAAGGCTTACTCGGTTTTGGGCCACATTGGCCAGCCGAACAGTAAACTGCGGAAAGAAGAAATCAGGTCAGATCAAGGAAAAGAAATAAAGCGAGCGAAGAACAATACACTCGGCATTTGGAGAGAAACTTACATCATGCCAGGAGCGGAAAAGCTCGTTGGTCTCATTCGGACCATGGACAGCCTGAATGTGCTCCCGATCGGCGGGAGTGTACATCAGCTCGATGGCCTTGGTCCCGCTGACCATCCTTCTCGGCCCGAGCGAGCTCGGTGAAAGGCGGGATGGGCCTTGCTCCCTCGCCCGAGTTCATTCTCGTGGCGGTCGGCAAGGGGGACATGGGAGTGTATTGAGGGCTCCCCACGGCCGAAAATCGAGGAGTGGAGGGAGAGAGATCCGCATCATCGGTGTGGCTCCCCCAGGGCGATGACCTCTCTTGATTTACTCTTTCGGCCTCATCCGGGCGTCCTTTTCCGGTCGGCCTTCTCCCTATCGGCCTTGGCTCTCGCGAGCGCCTTCTCAGTCTGAGCGACCTTGTCGGTAGGCCGCTCTTTCCTCTTTCTGGACTTGGGCTTGGCGGGATCCTGAAATAAAGGAAAACTCTGTGAATTGTTTACAAAAGATACCGCTCGGCTAAATAAAGAAGGGATCCTCACCTTGGGAGGGGCGGGGACCTTCATAGTTTTTGCAAGCAATCTCGGCCTTCAACCGAGCGGCCCTCATCGCCGCAATGTTTAATTTGTCGGCCATGGTCGGATCCACCTCGTCGATATACGCTCGGGCGGGTTACGCAAAACAAAGAAAAAGCGAAGTGTTAGTCAAAACGAAAAATAAGGGCATCATCCTAAGCCATCCCCTCGGCAAAATTACCCTTCGGGAAGGTTGAGCTCGGGCCCATGGCCGATAGGAAATGCTCGTCACTAAAGAGATGGGTCGTCGGGCAACCACCGGCCGGGGACGAACACCTATCCCCCGTCCACGATCCTCGACTCGATGCGCATATAGCGGGCGCGGCCCCCTCTTCGTCGTCGAGTTCGCCTCACTCGGAAATTTAAAGCAACAATGGGCTCTGTGGGGAGGGACTAGCGGAATTCCCAATCTCCACCGAAGTAAACAAAGGCGAACTCCTGCGAAATCCCTTGCGGGACCTAGGAAGATTGAGAACGGTCCAGGTACCCCGGTCGGACACGGAAACTCCACCGGCCGGGCCCGTTGGAGCGGCCATGACCTCCACTGAGTCGGTACATGTGCCTCCACAACTTGATGGTCGGTCGGACGCGTGTCGGGTCGCGAGATGACACGAAGGCGTTGATCCCTCCCCAATGAGTTCGGCGAGACTTGGCAAATCGCCCAAGTTGTAGGCATTCAGCGGCTCCTTGACGAAAGGGGTCGGCGGGAATCGAAGCCCCATCTCCATAGATTTGTAGTAAATCGGCGATGCATCGGGCGGAGGAGACGGAGTCGTATGATGGGCCTCGGTCGGACCGGGTAATAAGGATCTTTTATTTGGAACACGGTCGCCGTCCCAGAAGGTCCTCGGTCGGAGATTTAATTACGCCGGGTTCGGGAAGAAAGCCCCTGGACCTCCTTTCGGATCCAGGTCGGGATCTTGTAATTCTCGGCCCGAAGTGGGCGCTTCTCCTCTGCTCCCCTCGGCATGGCCACCCGCACTACATCACGAGACAAATATTTGTCTAAGTAACTTCGGAGGGGGATAGGCCGGTGACACTTCCCAAGGATAGGGAATGATACCCTCGGCCTCCTCCTCCACCGAAGACGAGGGGCTCGGCGGAGCAGCCGCGTCGGGCACGGCCCGAGGGGTCGGGGCAATTTATTATAGCCGACACCAGGCGTTATTCCCATCCCCCTCACCTCCTCGGATAATTTATAGGGAGGTGAGGCCGGAGGATGTCGGCGACTCGGACGAATCTCCCATTATTTATGGACAAGGGAGTCGGTCGAGGTTATTCAAAAGGAAAAGAAAGAAAACTAAAGAAAAACGAAAAGCGTACACGGTCGGACGAAGAAGGCTGGAGGAAGAGGGCGTGAAGAGTTGAGAGAATTTGGGAAATTTTTGAGAGAGAGATGAAGAAATGAGCAAGTAACCCCGAAATTCTCTCCCTCTCATACATATATAGGGGTGCCTTGGGGGATGTGCAACGCAAACCCCCCGCGTCGCTCTAATGGGCTTCCAATAGAGGCCCAATTGGACCCCTTCGATCCATTCCATAGGAAGTCCAAGCCAAATTAAGAAAAGCGTCCTAAGCCCGAGGAATTTGAAGCGTCGAACTCCATGAAGCGCACCTCCAACTCGGCTTGCATTAAGGGTCCCAACATCCCCCGGTATCAATAGTTGACATGTGGCATGACAAGGGACGCACCTACTCGGACCGGCTTGGGGCTCATTAGCCCCCATCCGAGTGGCTCGGCACCCGGATTCGGCCCAACGGGAGCTCCCCTCGCTGCCGAGTCGCTTCTATACTTGGTCAAATATGGCCAAGTATCGCCTAGCACCCATTCGGACCAGCTTGGGGCTCATTAGCCCCTCATCCGAATGGCTCGGCACCCCATTCGGCCAACGGGGAGCTCCCTCCTTTCTTAGAATCGCTTCTATACTTAGCCAAATATGGCCAGTATCGGCTAGCACCCATTCGGACCGGCTTGGGGCTCATTAGCCCCTCATCCGAATGGCTCGGCACCCATTCGGCCAACGGGAGCTCCCCTCCTTGCTTGGGAATCGCTTCTATACTTGGTCGAAATATGGCCAGTATCAGTACGCACCCATTCGGACCGACTTGGGGCTCATTAGCCCTCATCCAGAATGGCTCGGCCCTTATTCGCCAACGGAGCTCCCCTCCTTTGCCGAATCGCTTCTTATACTTAGTCAAATATGGCCAAGTATCAACTAAGCACCCATTCGGACCAGCTTAGGGCTCATTAGCCCCCCATCCGAGTGGCTCGGCACCTTATTCGGCCAAGGGAGCTCCTCTCCTTTTTGGAGTCGCTTCTATACTTAGTCAAATATGGCCAAGTATCAACTGGCCCCTCATCCAATAAGAAGGGACCGGGTCGGCATTCTTCTTTCAATAGGGAGTGACCCGGTCGGACCTCCCCTCCTCCAAATAAGAAGGGACAGGGTCGACATTCTTCCTTCTATGAAAAGTGACTTGGTCGGACCTCCCCGCTTGCCCACAAGAGATGACCAGGGTCGGCACCCCTCCTTCACCGAGGAGTGACCCGTCGGCCACTCCTCGTCTAGCGGGGATGGCCAGGGTCGGCACCCTCCCTTCACCGGGAGTGACCCGGTCGGCCATTTGTCATTCGGCAAGGGATGACCGGGTCGGCCCCTCCCTTCACCAGGGAGTGACCCGGTCGGCCATTCGTCATTCGGCAAAGGATGACCGGGTCGGCACTCTCCCTTCACCAGGGAGTGACCCGGTCGGCCACTCTGCATGTACCATGAGGAGACCGGGTCGGCACTCTCCCCTCACCAGGGAGTGACCCGGTCGGCCACTCCTCATTCGGCGAGAGATGGCCAGGGTCGGCATTCTCCTGCCACCGAGGAGTGACCTAGTCGGCCTCTTCCCATTTACCGGGAGGAGACTGGGTCGGCATTTTTATTCAACGGGGAAGGGAACCCGGTCGCCAACCGATCGGAAACAAGACAGGTGTGTATTCCCGCCACGACAGGCATCCCACACGGTCGATTCCAGTGATCCCCCATCTATGGCGTGGGGCTAATTGTTTGGGCTCAGTGCTCAGCTGCCCCAATGAGGATCCTAAAAGCCTCTTAGAGCATGGGACAGGTGGCAGCAGTGGGTCCCACCTGTAAGTTGACCTAGTTACCAGTGTTTTGGGAGATCTCTAAGAAGGATGGAATAACCATTGCCTAAAAAGGGTAGCATGCCCTAAAGGCCCATCATAACAATGCTACTTGTTTGGGAAATCCCCAACACTATAAAAGCCAACTGCTTCATCAATGAACAGGTATTGAATTCTCACCTAAAAAACCAGAGCATCTCTCTCTAGACTTTATCTCTCTACCTCTATCTCAACTGACTTGAGCGTCGGAGGGGCGATCCCGGAACCACCCCCGGGGTAGTCTAACATCGTTTTTCAGGATTCAGGTGTACGGACGTCGGAGCTCAGGCTAACACTCTTGGGGCCCACATCAAACCTCACAACACATTGCAACCCTTAATTTCTTGACAGAAACATATATCATCCCTACTCTCTTCATAATTCCCACGGCATACACAACACACAAAATCACTCGGCACTCTCTACAAATCTTCACCGCCTAACCTCACAATTCCTCTCATCTCACCTCCTGACACTACAGATCTCCCATTACCTCTTCTATAGTTATCCAAGCCAATCATCACCCTTGATCTCTATCATCATCAACCTTCATCACTTCTCGCCTAACAACTCTACTGCTACCTTACATTAACACCCCCACCATAATCTTGCCGTCTAATACTAATCATCAGTACAATATCCTACATCCTCCATACACCGAACTACTATAAACTAATCATAAACCTTCGTCCTCGTCATCACCGTACAACATACAACTCTTGCAAAACAAAAAAATCGATATCCTTCAGCAAATACATACAACGCATGCAACATATTTGCTAAAGATAACAACTTTTTTTAAGGCTCGTTCCCCCGTTCAATTTTCCAAGATCCGTACAAATCAACGACCCCGAACGGTGGTATAATTTCTGAGGGTCAAATAAATTAACGATCTTTCTTTATTTTCTTTATTTATTTCTATTATTTTCTTGAAGTTACTAACATTCTATTCATGATGTAGATTGTTAACAAATTTATGCGACTGTAAGTATTGTATATTACATTAACTCCCTGCAATATTTTCTTTTCTTATTTTTATTTATTTTCATACATTATTATATGCCTGCTTGATTGTACTATACATATTATATGATTGTCCCTGCTTTATTGCTTTTATCACCCACATGTTATTTTCGCTAATCAAAGACTTAAATAAATATTCTAATATTAATTTGATTAATTTGGACAACCTGTTAGGTTCCTTGTAATATTGATTGCATAATTACTTGTCACTAAACGTTAGTCTTTTTATGTGTTTCCTGAACCAATTTAGACTAAATATTTTTTAGGGTGTATACAAATATTATATGATTATTTTTTGGCATAAAATCTGTTATGAATCGATATTTAGTAGAGGCCAACTCTGGGCGAATGTGGTTCATTATGACTATATTCGTACCTACATCTTGACATTGGAAATGGACTAGGATTGGACTTAGAGTGGATCAGACTGGGATTAGACTTGGATTGGACTTGACATAGACTAGGGTTCACATAAAGATGCAAATGGGCCTAGATTTTGACATGAACTAGACTTATATGGGCCTAAGATGGACTCTAATGCTAGCGGGCCATATATGAATGCATGGACTCAAATTTCTATGGACCTAATATGAATGCAAAATGGACTTTAATGCATATGGGCCTAAAATGAATGCAAGTGGATTGGACTGATTGGATTGCATTGAAGATGTTTGGACTAGGCTTAGAATTTTCGAAATTCGTTTTTGAAAGGAACCCCTTGTTTTTTATCTTTTGTTAGGAAAATATGATGGATCGATTTTGAAAATATTTTTGTAAATATCTTGTATGATGATGATTAGTAAATGCTTTTTGAAAAAGGTAGAATAGAAGAGGGTGTAGGATTGATTTTGAAAAATGCAAGTTTTTTGAAATTGGTTGAATATGATTGGGTAGAATTGATAGGGAAGATTAATTGGACAACAGGGAGAAGGTAGACATGCATGACAATTCTAACTCTACCATGACCATTTTTTAGATGCACTTTTTAGGACAGTCTCGACCTTGCATGAAAAGACTGATTTTTATGTGAATTCGGTGAGACCCCTAGAATGACTATGTTGTTACGCGAATGCAGACGAATCGAACATAGGATCGACCACCACGACGACTAAATCGATGAAAAGCATGCGATGCACAGACTGCGTGCCACGCAGCATTGCTGCGCGCTGATGTGGATGTGAGTAGCATCATGGTGACAAGTCCTAGTTTTGTTACGATATTTATGTAGTTTTCTATTTCTGTTAGGAAACTATGTAATTTACTTGCTTTAGAACTCTAGTTTGTTTTGGATTGCTTTACTTGTTTTAGAGTTAGAACACTAGTAGGAGTGTTCATAATTTAGGAGTGTGTTAGTTTAACTTAGCTGTGTGTTTGGCTAGTTTTAGGCGTGTGGAATTAGTTTATCTTTGCTGAGTTTGTTATTATCTTTAAGCTTATTAGTTGCATTAGAGTTAGGACTCTTATGTACTTTATATTTCGGTTTTCAGCATTAATAAAGTTTGTTGTTGTTTTTGAGTTTAACCTATTCCTTATGGAATTAACGTTTTAGGAGAGAATCCAAAGCTTTGGCAGTGAATGCAACCCTAGTTATTATCAATCCTTGGTTAGGAATTGATAATTTCATATCTTTGTTTCTTAGTCACGAATACAATCAGCCATAAACGTGTGAGTTTTATTTCAAGAAACCAAGTTTAAGCCTTAAATTTTTATCAAGATTTGATTTCTTGGTTCAAGATTCATTCAAGAATCGATCTTTCAATCAAGAAATTAAGAGAGAGCCTTCAAATCCACATCAATTGGTGTGGCTGCTGGGATTGAAAGGGGATTTTATTGGATTTTGAGGGCGTTACTCGTGCAAGATGCCGGAGACTATGGAGACTATTACGTCCCTAGCAAAGAAACTTGCGGACCTTATGGAGATGCAAGCAACCATGCTGGAGATGAGGCGTAACATGCATGAGTTGCAGAGTACTAAGTCTGATCCTTCTACGCATAGTGTGAACAACCGAAGGAAAGAAGAAGACTTAAAACTTTCGGACCTTCCTTTCTTAGATGGTGATGAAGATGCCGAGGCATATCTGGATTGGGAGAGGAGGATGGATCGACTTTTCAACCACAAGCAACTCGATGAATATGCTCGCTTCTCGTATGCTACCCTCAAGCTTGCAAGGCATGCGTTCCTTTGGTTTGATTCCCTTCAATCAAAACGTGATTCTGAAGGAAAAGAACCACTTGACACATGGACTGAATTAAAAACCAAGATGAAGAAGAGATTTGTGCCACGAAACCACAAGCAAGATTTGTTTTTGAAATTGAATTCTCTTACGCAAGGGTCCATGAGTGTTGAGAAATATATTAAAGAGTTTGAGCGCCTCTACATAGCTTGTGATTGTAGAGATCAAGAAGAGAAAAAGATTGCGAAGTTTGTGCTTGGTTTGAGTAAAAACTTGCGTAATTATGTGGAGTTGCAACCGCTTACAACGTTTGATGAAGTGTGCTCTTTGTCGTGCAAATTGGAAAGGCAACATAAAGGCTCGCCTCTTGGTGCGTTCAAATCCTTCAAAAACGAAACTGAAACTACTAGCTCGTCTAAGGAGGTCATGGAGGCAAAGGCTACCACGTAAGAGGTCATGGATGCGTTGAAGGGTAAGCTCACTGTTGGAAATTCCAAAGACGCATCCGTGAAGAAAACCGTGTGCTTTAAGTGCCAAGGTTTGGGGCATGTGGTTCGAAATTGTCCCAATGGTGTGATGGTGTCGAGGAAGGAGTACTACAACTTCCTGGTGCATAGCAAGGATGATGAAGACGAGCAAGAACAAAGCATAGCAGCACAACACGCCGTGGTTGATATGGCTAGTGATGAGTTTTGGAATAACCAAGCCAAGTGTAGTCCAGAGAACGCGTATGAGGTGTTGGTGTTAAGGAGATCTTTGCTGGCGGAACTTCAAGATGAGCAAGAGGATGCTTAAAGACACAATCTTTTTCACTCGACTTGCTTAATCAAGGATCAAGCTTGTTCCTTTATCATTGACAGCGGCTCGTGTACAAACACTTGCTCCTTAACAATGGTGGATAAACTGTAATTGCCTACAAGGAAGCACCCTAATAACTATAAGTTAAATTGGTTGAATGATGATGGTGGCATATGGGTAAGAAATCAAGCTTTGGTTAATTTCAAAGTAGGTGATTATCATGATGAGATATGGTGTGATGCCATACCTATGACAGCGTGTTCTTTACTACTTGGGAGGCCATGGCAAAGTGACCGGTTTGTGCTTCATAATGGAAAAACAAACGAGTATTCGATGCTGTTGGGTACTAAGCGTTTGATACTCGAACCATTACCACCAAAACACCATTCTTCCAAGCAAGGCAAGGGCAAGGAGAAGCAAGATGGGGCTCATGTGTGCTTAAGTTCATGTCGTGGTGAAGTGTTGGAGACAGCAAGCACAAAGAAGGAGCATCGACAACAAATTCTGCATTTGCGTACGGGTACCAAGTTGGACGTGGGTGATAAGGTGTGGTTGTCACTTTCCGCACAAAAACTTCATGTGAGTCATCAACATGGAGAACCTGTTGATGAAGGTTCCTTTGATATTGTTGAAAGGGTTGGGTATGAGACGTTTAAAGTGCTGCTAGGAGATGGCATATGTGCAATGTTTCCTTCGTGTGACTTAGTCCCATGTTTCGAAGACCAAACTTGAGGACAAGTTTTTTTTAACAAGGGGAGTATGATGTGGACGTGAGTAGCATCATGGTGACAAGTCCAAGTTCTATTAGGACACTTATGTAGTTTTCTAGTTCTGTTAGGAAACTATGTAATTTACTTGCTTAAGAACTCTAGTTTGTTTTGGATATCTTTACTTGTTTTAGAGTTAGAACACTAGTAGGAGTGTTCATAATTTAGAAGTGTGTTAGTTTGACTTAGCCGTGTGTTTGGCTATAGTTTTTGGCGTGCGGAATTAGTTTATTTTTGCTGAGTTTGTTATTATCTTTAAGCTTATTAGTTGCATTAGAGTTAGGACTCTTATGAACTTTATATTTCGGTTTTCAGCATTAATAAAGTTAGTTGTTGTTTTTGAGTTTAACCTATTCCTTGTGGAATTAACGTTTTAGGAGAGAATCCAAAGCTTTTACAGTGAATGCAACCCTAGTTATTATCAATCCTTAGTTAGGAATTGATAATTTCATATCCTTGTTACTTAGTTACGAATACAATCAGCCATAAACGTGTGAGTTTTATTTCAAGAAACCGAGTTTAAGCCTTAAATTGTTATCAAGATTTGCTTTCTTGGTTCAAGATTCATTCAAGAATCGATCTTTCAATCAAGAACTTAAGAGAGAGCCTTCAATCCACATCACGCGCGACACACAGCAGTGCGTCTGGCGCAGGAGTGGTGCGCCAGGCGCAACTTAATGCGCTTACTTGTCTTTTTTTTTTTACAAGGCTGGAAATTTTTTATTAATTACAAATGAAAATACTATAACTATCACTACACCCATCTAATCTAACTCTTGCTTAGTGTCTATACACGCTATAACTCCCCTAAAAAACACTATAACTCCATTAATATTACATATTTCCTCCGTTTCACAATAAGTGCAACATAGAGAAAGTGGGGAATACCAAAGAATGTAGAGAGAGAAAGTTGGGGCCACAGTAAAGTAGAGTAATTCAAGTGATGAAACAAAAAATTTATGGTCCCCTCTTGCTTTTTGGTGGCATATTTGTAATAATATTGAACTTTTTTTTGCCATTTTGAGTTTGGTTGCACTTATTTTGACTATTCTAAATAAGGAAAGTGTTGTACTTATTAAGAAACGGAGATAGTATTACCAACAATAATTACGAAATGTCTTTTGTAAATCCGCTTTATAAGTAAGTGTAAGACCACCTCACTTTTTCCCAAAAAAGAATATTTTTAAGTTATAAAGGTCACTTTTAAGTTAAAGGAAAAATTGACAGGAGTGGTCTGAACTTTGGTCGATAATTTTTGAAAAATACCAACTTTGGATTAACCTGTGGAGGTCCCAACTATAGGGGGTCCTAACTTTTATTGGACTTTACAGGTTGCCAACCTACTAAATTCGGTAAACCCTCACGTGACTTCATTAAAAAGGCACGTTAGGTTGATTTCATTAAAATCCCTCTTTCTCTTTCTTTCTCTTTCTTTCTCTGTGTTAAGCTACAATGGAAGCGCAAAAATCTGGCGGCTCTGGATCTATCAACTCCAAAAGTGAAGCAATTGTAAGATGCAACCATGGAATTCCGGCAAAACTTAGGACATCGAAAAACAGTGGAAGCTATGGGAAAAGGTTTTACGGCTGTTCAATGTGGCCAGTAAGTTTTCTACTTTGTTTCTCTATTTTACTAAGAGATGTGTTTTGCGCAAATTAGGGTTTTGCGCAAATTTGAATATTGTGCAAATTAGGGTTTTCTGTGTTTTTTTGATTGATAATTGCAATTTCAACATTAAATGAAATGGTTGCCCTTTTTTGTTGTAGAAGCATGATTGTGAATTTTTCTTGTGGGAGAGTGGGGCAGTGTTTACAAAAGGGTGCAACCAATGTGAGGACTTGCGATCAAAGCTAATGGAACAATACACAACAGGTTTCGAGCTCGAATTTGGTTTCAAAACATTGGAAGAGAAGCTTGGAAAACTAAAGTTGAAGAAGGATAACATGACAGTGTCTATGCATCAAATGAAGGCTGAGATGATACTAATGCGTGGGGAAATGCAGAAGACAGCTAGGGTACAGAGATATGCTATAATGAGGATGGTTGTTTCATGGATGTTGTTAGCTTACTTTTGGATGTGTAAGGAGTGAAATTGGCATTAGGATGATAGATGTTTCATGGATGATGGATGTTTATGTAGGTGTTTAGGCTTGTTAAAGTGCCTTAGATGGCTTATTTTGTGGGCTTCAATTTCATGAATGTAACAACTAATCAATGATTATGCATTTTGGATGAATGAATGAATGAAACCTATTTTGACATACTTTGTGTATTACTCTTTCATGTATTTGCAAATATTGAGAAACAAAAGTAATTCAAGTGTATTGATTGACACAACATGCAATTAAATATCAATAACTGTCAACAATGGACAATTGTAGCAAACAAACTGATTGTAACAACAGTTACACAAAATAGATCAACTTTGTTCCCAAAACAGAATAATGTGGCCAAAAAACAGAATATTGTTCCCAAAACAGAATTGGACATATAACAGTTTTAGTTTGTTGATGCTTGGGTTGATGCTTGGGTTGATGGTTGACTTGAACCCACAGTTTCTTTGATGATTCTTGGTACTCTTCCTCCCTGTGCACATGACATGTCAGTGTAAGTTAAAATTGATAACAACAATTAGGTAACATCGGGGTCAATTATGTGAGCTTCTTACCCTCACAAAAGTAGATCCATCATCAGCTATGAAAACACCCACTCCTTTAGGCACCTGTTATTTTGGGACATGAACAACAAAATTATAGGTGAAAATGGTGAACTTGGAAATATTGAGAAAACGGAGGGAAGTCAAATGGTTACTTACAGTGGTTGTAGCTTTCTTCCCTCCTCTTGAACCCTTACCACCTCTTGAACCCTTCCCTCCTCTCCCTGCTGTGCATGGCTTTGGGTCTGAGCTGCTTGGATCAGCATTTGTAGTTCTCTTTCCTCCTCTTGAACCATTCCCTCCCCTGATGACCCTTCCTCCTTTTCCGGTTACGCAGCTCTGCTATTGCATCCAAGTGAGGGTCATTCCGAGCACCATGTTGAGTTGAAGCATCGGATGTCTTGGCCTTTTTGTGAGGTGGATGACTAGGAGCTTTGTCTTTATTTGGACAAGTCCTCTTGTTATGGCCCTTAACTTTGCAATATTGTACATGTCATTTCAACCCCATGTTTGGTTAATCTCCCAGGCTTTTTTGGGTTTTCATGTGAGTCTTTTCTCCTACTGATTCTTGGTCTCCCAGGCCCAACTTTAATGGGTGGTGGGATGAGAGGAGAAGTGACTAGTGGCCAGTGCCTTTCACTTACTAGAGGTGGGATTGACCCCGACATAAGATCTCGGGTAATTCTCTCTCGGTGTACACTTGGGTCCACAAAATCTTCGACATCTCCTCTAGGAAGAATATCTGCGGCAACAAAGATGACAACGGGGATACAAGTGAGGTCCCACTTCCTGCAGGTGCAAGATCTAGCTTCAAGGTCAACTGTTACACTATCCATATGATAGTTGATTTGAAATATTGTATTTTTGTTGATGGAATTGGAGTGCAGTTGGCAGCTAGGTTTTTTTCCTTCTCCAACCTAGCTTGAATTCTGGGACACAACTTTGCAGAGCTGGCCTCCATTTCCTGTCTTTTAACCACCAACCTTTGCGTCAGGGCAGTTCTGATATCCTCCAGCATGTAAATGAGATGTTTGGTTCTTGCATTGATGATATACCCATTGAATGTCTCTGATAAATTGCTAGTGATCACATATGTCTTGCTAGTTGTCTTCAGAAATGCCCTACAAAACACATCTGGATTGTGTTTCCTAAATGCATCAGCAGCATCACTATTAACCTCTGACATCTCTTCCATTGCTTCATTGAAATCAGCCACACTATAGGCTTTAGCAGCTTTCCAGAACATCAATTTCATCTCATCACCTTTAAAGTCCTTATGCCAATGTGCATAAATGTGTCTTGCACAGTGCCTGTGCTCACATTTTGGCAGTATTTTTGGCACAGAACTTATAATAGCCTGTAAATAGATTAAACATATCATGAGATACAACATCACATTATTAGTGAACCTTTCATGAAAATAAAAATTAACACACTTACCAAGTGTTCATCAGATACAACAGTGAGATCCTCTCCCTCACCTAAATTGAGGGAATGTTGAAGCTGAGTCATAAACCACTCCCAAGAAGAATTGTTTTCCCCCTCCACAATTGCCCAGGCAACTGGGTACATCTGGTCATTTGCATCCCTACCAGTATCTGCCAACAATTGTCCACCCAGAAATGTTTTGAGGAAACAAGCATCTATGCTTAGAAATTTTCTACAACCTTCAATCCACCCTCTCCTAACACCATCAAAGCATATGAAGAGCCTTTGAAATACTGGGACCTTCTCATTCTTTCTTGCAGGAGCATCAACCAGTTCAATCACAGTGCCAGGGCAGCTTGCTTTGATGACAGCTATATATCTGCCCAGCTTGCCATAATGATCAACCATGGATCCATGGAGGAGCCTATGAGCCCTGTATTTGACTTTATAAGCTAGGGCTCTCTTAATTAAAACCTTGTAAACCTTCCTCACAGTATCCATAATCTCCTTAGCTGGCCAGTGAAGCCTAGCCTTAAAGATTTCAAGCAGTTGCTTTGCCAGCCAAGATGACTTCATTTACCTATTGCTCTCCATGTTCCTTGTGCAACTGTGTGCACTATCAACAGATTTGACAACAAAACATGCCCTCCTAGTATCCCAAGATCCATACAACCTAAAGGGACATCCTTTCTTGCATCTAACTTCCATCCTCTGCTGCCTCTTTTTATTACTACTTGAAAAACTCAAATTCCTACCTTGTTGCACAGCAAACATAGCTAATGCTTCTCTAAAGCATTCCCTATTTGGAAATCTCTGCCCCATTGTCCAGGAAAAGTTGTTGTAATCAATGTGTCCGTGTATTAATAACCCCCTGCCTCTCCTCCTAGGCCCTCTGTCCTCTCCTTCAACATCACTGTTCTCAGGAGTGTGAATATCATCTTCACTGTCCTCATATTCACTCACAAACCCACTCTCACTATGTGGTTGTTTTTCATTTCCCCCTCTTATCCTTCCTTCTGTAGCTTCCCTTTGCAACTGTTGTGCAATTTCAAACAGTTTGGTGTTGGTCCCTCTAACTCTACTTCTTGCAATCCTCGGTTCATCATCACTGGTTTCAGGATAATCACCATCAACAACTCTCTCAATTTCATCCTCAGCCACCTCCTTATACTCCTCATTCAACAGATCATACAACTCATCTTCACCTATTTCACATTCATCTACATACTCAGATGAATCACTTTCATTTGAGCCTTCAGTGCTAGGTTCATACCTAGAGGAGTCACTATTGTCTTCTTCACCAACTAACTCCCTCCATGTAAGAGGACTTTCAGGCCTGTTGTCATACCATTCATAGTAATCATGTGGAAGAGTTTCTTGGTCATCTCGAAAGGTTCTTTCTTTGGACTCATTAAAGAAGGGAGTTGGAGCCGAAGGTCTTTGTGAGGGAGCTCGTGATGACAGTGAGGGTTGGGGAGGACAGTCTACAGATGTAGCTGAAGGTCTTTGTGAGGGAGCCTGTGATGACAAGTGAGGGTTTGGGAGGACAGTCTGATTGTAGGCGAAGGTCTTTGTAAGGGAGGCTTATTTGCAAAAGGGTTCTCAGAGAGTATCTGAACTTCTTGTAGCCTAAGACTAGACCTAGGTGGGGGCAGTACTTGTGGGCCCTTTTTCTTACCAAAGCATTTGAGTTTTTCTAGCCTTTGTTTTGGAAGGGGAGGGTTTACTTGTGGGCGATTCGGTTTTATTTCTTCGAGCAGTACGGATGGCTTAAAAGGTGACTTGAAAAAGGCCCGGTTGCTCGGGCCCATTTGGTTCGAGTCCATTTGGTTCGACCCGGTGTTTTGACATACGGCTTCGGGCCCTTGACTAGGTTGAGTTTGGTTAGGCCCTCACTTTGGGTTCGGGTTGGTTAGTGGCCCGGCCTAAAAGGTTCACTTCCTCCACCATTTGAGGTTCATCAACCCCATGTAATACAAACGAGTCAAGACACACTGTTTTTCAATGCTATTTCTCCCATCTCAAACACCTCCTTATCTCTCGTAAACTATTCTCAAACTATCATCTAGTGTCTTCCCAGGAATAAGGTAAAAAACTTTATTAATTAACCTATAAGTACCACATTTTTTGCCCAACTATTCCAAATAAAACCAACACAGTTCATCAGGATCAACAGAAAAGGTCCTCCCACCTCCACCAATGTATTCGATACCCTTATCGCTTTTTTGAAAATTCCCCCATGCCAAAATCTTAAGGTCACAATATCCATCACTTGCAAACTACGGTCATGAATGAAACAACAAGAAAATAATCAACATTTTGCTTTCACAGTTCAATTCATGGAGCATAAAACAAAAAAAAATTGCAAAGCCAAAAATTTAACCTTTACTAACTAAACAGAAAAATTCAACCTTTACCAAACACATTGTTTCTTATTTCGAAAAAATCGTTGTTCAAACTAAACACCATTGCCAAAAATTCAAGCTTTACAAACAAGCAAAGAAGTTCAAAATAATTCACTTACTAGGGTTTCTTCAAAATCGCGAAACTTATCTCTTTCTCCTTCTTCATTCAACTTCAAAATTGCACAGTAATGGCGACGGAGGAGGAAGATGAACAGTTCAGGGAGGGAGGAGTTAATTTTAGGGGAGTAAACAATTACTAGGGTCTGTTAATGGCCAACCTGTAAAACTTACTTTCTCATTAAACATTACGTGGGACCCTGTATAATAGGTTATGACCTATGTTGCCAGTTACAAGTCACACAGGCCAAATAAAAGTTAGGACCCCCTATAGTTGGGACCTCCACAGGTTAATCCAAAGTTGGTACCTTTTAAAAATTATCGGCCAAAGTTCAGACCTCTCTTGTCATTTTTTCCTAAGTTAAATGAGTCACTTTTATATAAATGGTCACCTCTCACCTTAAAGAGACCATTTTCTAAAGAACTGATCCTCTTAGGTATAAAAGTTACACTTTTTTCACCATTAAAAAATGTAAGTCAATCTTGTATGAAGATTTGTACCATCTTTATCGTCTATCAAACATCCAAAAAGACTCTAATGCTATGTTTGGATAGCAAGATTTCATTTCAAATTCTAGATTTGGATGAAATTTATTGTTTGGATGGCATGGAATTTGAAATTATGGAATTTGTCCAAATTCTTATTAAAAGCCTATATTAGTAGAATTTGAAATTCAAGCAATTACCTTGTCATTTGAAATTCTCTCCTCATACATATCCAACTCCATGAGTATCTATATCCCAACTTCACTCATTCTCTTTCTAATATTTATTTCTCTCTCCTTTACTAAACCCATACTTTTTCTCTCTCCTCCATCAAACCCCCATTTCTCTCTCCTCTATCAAACCCCCTCTACAAAACAGTGATTAGGAATTGAAATACAAACTTTAAATTCCAGATTTCAATTCCATTATTTGAAATGAAATACAAACTTCCAAACACTACCTAAATGTAATTTTCTTCCGAAAAATTAACATCAGAGTAATAATAGTATAATACTGGTTGGAGATAATTATCAGCTACAATAATACAATAGTATCCCAAAAAGGCAAAAACTAATTGAAAGGTTGAAGCCTCGATGGACATGTGCTTAACTGCTTAATTTAACTAAAAGCATAGAAATTAAATAAATTAGTTCATGTGTGGTAAGTTGTTTAATCAATGATCTCTACTAACCCCCACTCATGCCAATTGCAAGTTGACACTAAAAAATTAGAACAAGTTAAAAGGTGGCTCTGACTTATGATTCCCAATTCACATCCATTGCATTCAAACGAGGTTGCTGAGCGTGCTTGTGCAACCATTGAGATAAATCATAGAAGAGCAGCAGCCGGTCTTTAGATAATTACTTCTTATTTCACACGGTGCCCAAGAATTTGTGTGAAATTATACATAGCTTGTAATATTATAAATAATGTATTCTATAAAATACTCCCTCCGGTCTTTATTAGTTTACCCGTATTCCTTTTTGGGATGTCCCTTATTAGTTTCTTACCATTTCTTTTTGTTTATTTTTGGAATGAGGCATCACTAATTTTCCATCACACATACATTCAACTTTAATATAAAATAATAGTTTCTCTTTCTTTCTACATGTCCCACAGTATTTCTCAAAAAACTGCAAAAGAAACGGGTAAACTAATAAAGACCGGAGGAGTATATCATTGTTAATCTATTTTTGATAAAATAATACTCGCGTTTGAACAATATGGCCAAAAATATTTAATTTAAGACTTTTGTACCCTCTAAAAAGCGAGGTGTTGTGCCAACTGTGCGGTTTAGCCCAATCAAACAAAATTAAATTGGACAAAATTGAAACCCGAGCGCCACAATGGAGAAAGTGTTGGTAACTCATAATGAGATGTCAAAATGACATATCACAAAAAATTTGGTACCAAAGCTCAGTCAAATTGGTACCAAAATATATGCAGTCCTAGCTGAACTCAACAAGCATACAAGCCTCCATAGTAAGAGTTACTTTGGTATTGGTATTACAATGACTCTATTTTGGTACCAAATGACTCTATTTTGGTACCAATTTGATTCTATTCTGGTAACAATAAGTATTGAAACTTTAGATCCTTAACGATAGAAAATGTCAAACTTTAGGTTTTGTTATATGGTTAATGGTTTGCAAGACACATCTTTAGCTATAAATATCTTTAATAACACATTGAAAAATTATTAAAAAGTTGATATTTTTAAAATTCTATTAAAATAATTCTAACATAATCTGACATGATTATGCTTTTTCTTATATATTGATGGAACTTTAGGCTAAAATTTAATATATTTTGACCTTCATAACACAAATGAATAAGAGATTTTGAAACAAAGAGCGAGTATATCAATACTCAATCTGTTTTCTTTAGTATTTCACTTTGATTTTTGTATTTGCCAATACACATTTTGGACGATAAACATTTTAAATTGTCAATCAATAAAAGTTATAAAATTTTGATACTAACATCATTGAGGCAAATCTAATAACATTTTACCTGATAACTTTTTATTAGCTTTATATTAGTTAAAATACAATCTAAGTGGGGTATCTCTATTATATATGGCAACCCGCAACACATAGGAGACACCAAAAAAATAGATAAAGGAAAAAAAGAAAAAAAAGGCGATAACTTACTATTTCATTTAAATGAAAAATGGGGGAAAAAAGCAAAAATTACCACATTTAAATTGAACAACAGTTTTTCGAAAAAACAAAATGTAAAGACAGTTCGCACGCATTGTGTGCATATAAGACTAGTATATAAAATGTAAAGGATAGTATTTTTTTTTATAAAGGTAAGATAAAGGGGACTCACTTGAGGGGATAAGGGGAAATCCTCAAATGAGTCCCATGAGGTTTGATCCCTAGACCTCAGCGATATGAGATGGGAGCGATGCCACTACTCCACCACCTCAACCTCATTATAAAATGTAAAGGACATGAACAACTAAAAAAGAGAGTATATAATTTTTTTTTTTTTTTTTTTTTTTCAGTTATAAAATGCTAAAGCCACATGTAACAACTAAAATTGGGCTCCCACGAGGACCTCTAAAAAAGAGAGTATATAAAGTTATCGATATATTATTTTAATTTTTAAATACCAATGTACACAACCCCCTATTTCTATAATCCAACTTGGTAATTCAGCCAAAAATATTTCCGTATTCTTGCCGTCCCACCAATAAATCAGCATCATTATTGACTTCTGTAATAAATGATATACCTTTTCTTAACGTCATGATTGGTCCCTGAGACCAGAAAAAGAAAATCCTTCAGAAATAGTAGTAGATCATAGTATTAGTAATGCATACAAAACCACAAAATAAAGTGCAAAAAATTCAGCCAGTTTTAGTGTTTTTCATATGGCTCCTCTGTATTGCCTTCTTGTTTTCTTTGTACACACCTTTTGCAGGGAAGTATATTCTGCCATTGAGAACCAAACCATAAGCTTCACACAATTCATCAAAGATCCTGAATTTATACTATCAAAAAATGGTACTTTCAAGCTGGGATTCTTTAGCCCACCAAACACGGCGAATCGTTACGTCGGAATTTGGTTCAACCAAGTACCTATGCAGACTGTTGTTTGGGTAGCCAACCGAGACAAACCCATCACTGATTCATCTGGTGAACTGAAGATTTCCGTGGATGGAAATCTTCAGTTAACCAAAGGTCAGGATATGATCATTTGGTCTACAAATGTACCAAATATAACCATAAATAACTGTACTGCTCAGCTTCAGGATTCAGGGAACCTTGTTTTACTGCAGCATAACTCAACTGATGTACCTACAACAGTATGGCAGAGTTTTGAGCATCCTACGAATACATTTTTACCTGGTATGAGACCCACAATTTCAAACACTCCTAATAACAAAAAAGTTATGTTCCAATCATGGAAAAGCCCCTCGGATCCATCGGAGGGGAACTTTTCAATTGGTATTGGCATCACAGGTGGTGTTCCCCAGATTTTCACATGGAACAACGGTATGAGTTTTTGGCGAACCGGTCCGTGGGATGGAAACAATTTCATCGGACTTCCGAACGTTGATAGCACTTTGAAGGATGGATTTGTCCTTGAAAAAAATGACGACTTGGGAACACTTGACATGTCATTTGATCCAGAAGATGCCAATTTTTTTTTCAACTATGTGGTAGATGTTAATGGTACTATCATAGAACAGTATTGGGATGCTGATAGCAAGACTTGGACAGCAGGGTGGGTAGGTCCATCAACTCCATGTGAGGTTTACGGAACGTGTGGGGCTTTTGGTTCTTGTGATCATGGCTCTGCATCTTGCAGATGCTTGAGAGGGTTTCGACCGCAAAATGATCAGGAATGGCGAAAGGGAAACCATAGTAGCGGGTGTGTGAGACGGACAAAGCTTCAATGTAACAGTAGCACCCAAGGAAGCAACGAAGACAGTTTTTTAAGGTTACAGACGATGAAAGTGCCTGATAATGTGGTGCAGAGATCAGCATTCAGTCAAGATGGTTGCAAAAGCCAGTGTGTGTCCAACTGTTCATGTTTAGCTTATGCATATCATTTGAATATCGGATGTATGATATGGACAGAAGACTTGATTGACACTCAGGCATTTTCCTCTGGTGGGGTGGACCTTTTCCTCCGGATAGCTGCATCAGAGCTAGGTAAGAAAATCATCCTTTGTACTTCAGCATAAACATAATAGTGATGATATTGAGGCATAATTTATTTTCAGAGGGAAGCAAAAGTCATAAAAGGATTGCAATTATTACATCTGTAACCATCATAGGCACAATTGTAGCTGCTATACTCATTTTCTTCCTATGGAGGCGGATGATGCAGAAAGGTAAAATATATCTGCTGCTAAAAGAATTTCACAAACATCAACTATATTAGCCCATGATACACGGACTCTTTCAGATCGTCGACATCACTGACATGGATACATACACTTCTCTATTTCATTTTTGGCCAAAAATCATGAAAAACTTCGTCACGTATCCGTGTCTAACACGAGTACCAGAGTCCGAGTAACATAGACATTATCATGCTAAATTTTCTCATATTGATTCAAATAAATTAGGAAAGAGCGAGAGAAAATCAAACAGATACAAGTTTGACGTTGGCCAACTTGAACTACAAGAGCCACCACTTTATACATATGATTTATTGAGATACGCAACAGACAATTTTGATGAAAATAACAAACTTGGAGAAGGTGGTTTCGGCCCAGTTTATAAGGTAATGTGTCCCCCCCAGTCATATGAGAACCAATCTGGAATGTGCAAACCACCAAAGCATTTATTTCTTGTTTTCCATTATATTCAGGGGATATTGGCAAATGGACAGGAGATAGCAGTAAAAAGACTTTCAACATCTTCCGGACAAGGCCTGGAAGAGTTTATGACAGAAGTGAAGGTGATCTCTAAACTTCAGCATAGAAATCTTGTCAAACTTCTAGGCTGTTGTATAGAAGGAGATGAGAAAATGTTAGTTTATGAATACATGCCTAATAAAAGCTTGGATGCATTTCTCTTCGGTAAGTATTCTATTTCATTGCTTCATTACATGCAAAGTTTATAGAAATGTCATTGCTGCATTTTTTTCTCTTTAAAGAGTATACAGCCTATATTTTCTCCCCCTCCCCCAAAAGGCCATAACAGATATGGTTCCTAGACATAATCAACACTTACCTTTGCAATACTTGAATTTTTCTCTTAAATAGATCCCCTGCAACGAGAACTTCTATCCTGGGAGAAACGCTTCACTATCATTGAGGGCATTTGTCGTGGGCTCTGCTACCTTCACAGGGATTCTAGATTAAGGATTATTCATAGGGATCTAAAACCTAGTAATATATTGTTGGATGAAGATCTCAACCCTAAAATTTCAGACTTTGGCATGGCACGAATATTCGGGGGAAACCAAGATCAAGCTAACACCAGAAAAGTGGTTGGAACCTAGTAAGTAAAGTATATGTTTTACTAAAAAACTAAAGTCCATTAGTTCTATGAACTTGCCTGATTGTTTTGTATGCAGCGGTTACATGTCCCCTGAATATACAATGGGGCACTTCTCCGAGAAATCTGATGTCTACAGCTTTGGAGTTATACTATTAGAAATTGTCAGTGGGAAAAGAAACTCCAACTTCCACCGTCATGAGCAATGTTTAACGTTAATGGGATATGTAAGTGGCCAAAATTTACAAGACATTGCATTGATTATGTGTAAACCTTTCTTTCATAACAGATTAAACAATATTTATAGTCACTACGTAGCTATTATCTTATGGTTAGCTTAATGTTTCCAGGCATGGAAATTGTGGAATGAGGGAAATACGATTGCATTGATTGATCAAGTGAATTTTGATCCGCGCTTTCAGAAAAGCATTCTAAGGTGCATACAGATAGCACTATTATGCGTCCAAGAACTTGGCAAAGACAGGCCAAACATCTCAACTGTTATATCCATGCTTGATACAGATACAGAACAGCTACCAAACCCCAGAAAACCTCCATTTACCGAATGGGAGACTTCTTCGGAGGACCAAAGCAGCTCCATCCTCAGCAGTTCCACTAACACTTATTCCACTACAATCATACAGGCTCGGTGATACGAACTCTCGCATATAGCAGTCAGAGATAAAGTTAATCAG
Organism: Beta corolliflora; assembly: GCA_947648045.1. Taxonomy (NCBI): domain Eukaryota; kingdom Viridiplantae; phylum Streptophyta; class Magnoliopsida; order Caryophyllales; family Amaranthaceae; genus Beta; species Beta corolliflora. Next base: position 165,617 of record CANSZD010002712.1, read on the forward strand.
TGGCCTGTTTGTAAGTCCAGCATAGTCCATAGGTGTCATGCTGTTGTTGAAGTACATCAATTTTGGTATACATTAAACTGTAAATGTGAAGTTATACATGTGAAATTTCGCTTGAATAACTAACAGTATGGATTGGATGTAGGAATATATAGATGCAAATAGCGGAATTTCAGGAAACAATTTCCTAACATCTATCATAGGATCGCAGACATAATCAAACATATGAATCATTCAATAGGGATTAAATATCAAACCTTTGTAGCGTGATTCTTTCACTGTTGTATGCGTTTTTGAAGATCAGGAGTTTCAATTCTCTCTACGCCCTCGATTGAATCGAACAGTCTGCTAGAACGGAAGAAAAAAATCCCTTTTTTGGTGGTATAGGCGCCGGTTAGAGGGAATAGATTTGGGTTTCAATTATCTCTCTTTGTGAAAAGAAAGCGATTAATGAATTGATCACCTAAACTCTACAATATTATATCCTATATATAATAGAAGAGTCATAGGTTAGTTAGGAGAACCAATTCTCCTCCTATTCCCTTTAGATTGCCCAACCCTAATCCTAAATGGATTTGGATTGCTTTGTCCATTTGTCTTCTGATGTGTGACCTCATAGGATTAATATATTTTAGTTATAGCGTCAATCAATATTGTCCTATTAATCATATTTATTCTCTAGCAAGAAAATAAGATTACTAAAATAATTAACTTTATTATCTTCATAATATTATTCCTATTTATATTTAGTAATTGCCGGGATGTCTAAGGACATATTCCTTCATTGGATTGGACATTGATCTTTGTAGTGATTCTCTATTTATTATTTCTTGGAAGGGAAGGTAACTGTATTTGGTCCCTTAGATCCTTTTAGATTGAAGAAAATAAAATTTCAGCTCTGATGGACAGATCTAAGATTGAAAGCTTAGTCATCAATCATCTTTCGGAAGGAAAAACGTCCTCTAAAACAAAAAATTAAACTTCACTAAGCCCTCCTCGTAGATACCATATAAAAGATACATAGCATGGACCATGTTGAGTAGCTAGAGGAAGGTCTGAAATACAATTAGGATGTTCATTGTAAAGCTGAGCACATGTTCAAGCTCGGCATGTAATTTACAGAAATCAAAGGTGGTTGGGGTTGCACGCTTGTGGGATGTAGCCATGTAGGATGGTGTAGTTTGATTCCATGTAGTAATTGACCACTTGGATAGGCTACGATCACTTGCCCCTTCATTTTGAACCACCAAAATGGTCGAGCCTAACACATAGACATATACACGTATCTCATATATCAGACTGAGTTCATGTATCATAGAGTAGAGTAATATTTGAACTTTAAATCCAACTCAGCTGCTAGCACAGTAGCACCTATTGACAGGTGAACATTTTGATACTGACAGCGGCGGATCTAGCTAGGAGCCGGATGGCACGTGCCTTCCTAAAAATAGATTTTCTGTTTTTAATCAGCAGCGTGAATGCTTGATATCAGTACAATATAAAAAACCTACACAATGCTACTATGTATGATACCAAGTAGTACTTGGTCACTTGCCAAGACTCTGATCTTATATCCTAAAAGTCTTGGGTCCGAATCTTGCCTAGTGTGCGGTTTAGAGACAGGGATCTCTTATCTTCCTCCCCTACTCTCAAGCACTGACCCGCAAATGTCATACCAAGACACTGTGAGAGTTGAGGTCTGGATTGTAGGGCCTTTGAGTCCACCTACAACTCCATCACTAGTATGATATTGTTCGCTTTGGGTCAAGCCCGCATGGATTTGTTTTTGGGCTCCTTCCCAAAAAGCCTCATACTAATGTAGTTGGTGAACTATTATAAACTAGGTAACTCCTTCTTGTCTCTCCTATGGAACTTAGGATGTATACCCAAAAATCCTCCCCTCAGATCAAGGACCATAAGTCTCCCCTCCAGCGATAATCCGTCTAATCATTTTGTATCGCCACCAACCCACATTCTTGTTCTACAACCGCATGTCCATGCATTAACTGAGTCATCCATCTTTGAGAACCATATAGAATACCACTAGAGAATTGTACCCACACCCTAGAGCTACACTGCTCATCACCTGCGTGCTCCGGCAAGCCGACCATGGGGTCAACCATTGTATGCACATTCTCCCAGCCAAACCGTCAGCTCTGATACCATTTGTAGGCCAATGACTCCACCTACAAGTCCATCATTAGTATGATATTGTCCGCTTTGGGCCAAGCCCGCACGAATTTGTTTTTGGGCTCCTTCCTAAAACGCTTTATACTAATGTAGTCGGTGAACTCTTATAAACTAGGTAACTCCTTATCTCTTCGATATGGGACTTGGGATGTAATACCCAACATGGATAGGAATACCATTAAGAAAATATGCCACTGTGTATGATAGCTTGTCATACTGGTTGAGGCGGGAGTAAAATCTTAGAATATGCATGTGATAAAGGGTTGTTGATTTCAAATTTTTAATTACCAGCATTAGCTTTCTTTCTGTCCTTCATTTTTTCTCCTCTCTTTCTTTCTTCGTTCATGAACTTTTAGGTTGTTCAGACAAATTAATTTGAATTGCTCCCCCTTTTATTCACATCATCACAGTATATATATAGTACAAGATATCCTAAACCCTAAAGGAATAAAATAGAATATTAACATAATTAGGAAATCTAAAGATATGATACAATATTCCTAAATATTATCTTAACATCCCCCCTCAAGATGGAGAATGAAGATCCTGAATGCCCATCTTGTCCAGAAAAGATTCAAATTGCGCCTTTCCTAAGGCTTTTGTAAAAATATCCGCCAATTGGATCTTCGTGGAGACATAAGATGGTCGAATTACTCCTGCTTTAATCGCATCACGAATAAAATGATAATCTGCTTCAATATGTTTTGTCCTCTCATGAAAAACTGGATTGTTAGCAATATGAAGAGCTGATTGACTATCACAAAACATATTCATACCTTACTTATGTTCAACCCCCAAATCCCGAAGAAGTTGTTTCAACCATTTCAACTCACATGTCAAAGCTGCCATTGATCTATATTCTGCTTCGGCCAAACTTCGAGAAACTGTATGTTGCTTTTTAGTTTTCCAAGACACAGGAGACAACCCAAGTAACATAAACCAACCAGTCAACGATCTATGAGTCAAAGGACAACTCGCCCAATCTAAATCACATCATCCTTCTAACTGCAAACTACTATCTGTTCTCAAGAGAATGCCTTGACCCGGACACTTCTTCAAATATCTTACTACCCGCAATGCTGCCTCCCAATGTTCTTCTCGCGGAGATTGCATAAATTGTGACAAAATATGCACTGAATAAGCCAAATCTGGTCTTGTGACTGCCAAATATATCAAACGCCCAATCAAACGCCGATATTTTTCACCATCCGAAAATTCCTTCCCCCCTGCCAAAGCTAACTTATGATTTTGCTCCATCGGAAAGTCAGCAGGCTTTGCTCTTAATAACCCTGCCTCAGAGATAATATCCAAAGCATACTTACGTTGGCAAACATAAAAGCCATGTTTGCTACGTGCCACTTCTAGTCCCAAGAAATATTTCAATGCTCCTAAATCTTTCATTTTAAAGCATTCGCTCAAGTATGCTTTGAAACTTTCCAATGCAAACATATTGTTTCCGGCAATTATCATATCATCCACATAAATTAAGACACTCAACTGCAATCCACCTTTTGACAGAGTGAATAAAGAATAATCAGAATATGATTGTTTAAAACCATATTTCTTCAAAGCTGTGGACAATTTCTCAAACCAACATCTAGGAGCTTGCTTCAATCCGTACAAGGACTTTTCATCCTGCAAACCTTGTCAGAATTACTTTTCTGGAATCCCGGGGGAACTTTCATGAAAATCTCCTCCTCCAAATCACCATGTAAAAAGGCAATGTGTACATCCATTTGATGCACATCCCAGTTTTTAATTGCAGCAACTGCTAAGAAGGTACGTACCGTAGACATCTTTGCCATCGGAGCAAACGTTTCATTGTAATCAATTCCTTCCTCCTGATGATTACCAAGACACACAAGTCGTGCCTTCAATCTGAGCAACTTTCCTGCCTCATCTCTCTTCTCGGTGAACACCCACTTGCTACCAAGTGCTTTCTTTCCTGTCGGTAGTGTCTCCAAACTCCACGTTCCTTGATCTTCAAGAGCTTTTATTTCAGATGCCATAGCATCTCTCCACCCTTCATGTTGCATTGCTTCCTTGAAAGATCTCGGAATTCGAGCCTCTGTTACTGCAGCAATATAATTTATGTGGTTTTCATAAAAACAATCATAATTCACAAAATATGTTATAGGATAGGGGGTACCTGAGAAAGATGAAGCCGCAGATGAAGACGGAGACGAGACTTTATTTTTCCAAATAGTGTGAGTAACACAATCACGTAACTTCGTCGAAGGAAACTTTATTCTTTTCCCACGACCCAACTCCTCTGCACGCGGCACATCCCGCACATCCTCCTCGTCCCCCCTTAGGTGATGCTGCCCTCCAGCAGCTTGTGCTGGGCAGCATGCTCATGCTGTTGGGCACTCCTGCCAGCGCTAGGTGAGTCTCCCGACGTCTTTGGGCAGCCGCTCATCTTTCCAAGGCGATCTTGCTGGTAGTAGTTGGGTCTCCGGGCCGAGCAAGTGTTGGGCTGTGCGTGGCTGCTAGCAAAATCCCGCACTCCAACTTGCTCCTCCTCGACACCCAACTCCGCCCCCACTTCAAACTCCTCTCGAGCCAACTCATAGACACCCTCGCCAACATCAAGCATGTCCATATCCTCCGAAGACTCACACCGCTCAACCAAAGATTCCGCAAACGGATATACACGCTCATGAAATTTGACATCCCGTGACACAAAATACTTACTGGTTTCTAAGTCAAAAAGCTGCCACCCCTTCTTCCCGAAGGGATAGCCAAGAAAAACACATTTCCGACTCCGGGACGCAAATTTATCTCCCTTACTCCGTTGATTATGCGCATAACACAGACAACCAAACACTTTAATAGACACATAGGACGGAATTTTCCCAAACAACATCTCATAAGGAGTTTTATTATTAATAACAGGACTCAGAGTTCGATTGATCAAATAACATGCTGTCAAAGCACATTCTCCCCAAAAATTTATAGGTAATCTCCCTTGAAACCTCAAGGCCCGAGCTACATTGAGAATATGTCCATCTTTCCGCTCTACTCTCCCATTTTGTTGAGGAGTGCCAACACAAGAAGATTCAAATATAATCCCATGTCGAACAAAATAATCTTGAAGATGATTAAACTCAGTACCATTATTCGTTCTTACAACTTTGATGAGACTATCAAATTGGCGTTGAATTGAGGCAACAAAATTAAGAAAAATAGATTCAACCTCTGTTTTATTTCGAATTAAATAAATCCAAACACCTCTAGAGTAATCATCGACAATAGTCAAAAAATCTTTTGCTGCACAAGACGAAGGCACCTTATAGGGACCCCATAAGTCAATATGAACCAGCTCAAACAACCTACAAGCATTATTCTCACTAACAGGAAAACTCTCCCTAGTTTGTTTTGCACGTGGGCATACATCACAAACACTTTTATTCTTCCTAACTAAGTTACTCACAAGGGGAAGTAACTTTAGAATCTTCTCCGACGAATGACCCATGTGTTGATGCCAAAAATCCACCACACAATCCACAACTAGCACCTTCACTTGCGGCACACCTCGGAAAAAATAAAGTCCATCTCGCCGTTCACCCACGCCAATCACCGTCCTCGTCGACTGGTCCTGAATAACACAAATATTGTTAGTGAATTGAATATTACATTGCAACTCATCACTAAGTTGAGTAACAGAAATTAAATTACAATTCAAATGAGGTACAAATAAAACATTATCGAGCACCAAACCACCGTCTAAGGTGACCGAACCCAATTGATTCGCATTTACCGTGTTACCATCCGGTAAACCAACCGGACAATTCTGTATTGTCTTGACATTTTTCATAGTTGATATGTCATTAGTAACATGATTAGATGCTCCTGTATCCACAATCCACAATTCGCTTGCATTACCTTCCAACCGCGGGGTGTGTTTTGTAAGAAGATCAATTATTTGGTGTGCATGATTCGAAGACACTCCCGCAAGACCTTGAATGGTGCTTGTTTGTGAAGATGAAGCATGGTTAGTGCCCCCTCCTTGTACTGCATTAGCACGAGCAGCAATAGGGACACCACCGGTACCACGACCATAGCTTCCTCTACCTCCACGAGTGCTAGAGCCGCCTCTACCACGACCTCTTCCTCCTTTTCGATTTTCGTCCCAACCTTCCGGAAAGCCAATAATTTGAAAACAACCCTTCTTGACATGCCCCATACGATTACAATGAGTACAAAATGGTCGTTCTCCATCAACGGAATCTTCCCTAGCACGAGAATCCACTTTGAATGTCATAACATTCTCCTTTCGCTTTCCATCCTGAACTCGTAATCTCTTAGTATTAATCACCGTTTGATAAGCATTATAAACCAAAGGCAAGGGTGATTGTGCTAATAATTGGGCGCGGATTGCTTCATAAGGATCATCAAGACCCATTAAGAAATAGTGGAGATAATCCTCCTCTCGAATCTCGGCAACTTGCCTCGCAATATTACACTTGCAACCACCACAAGAACATTTCGGCACACGACAATATTGCACCAATTCCTTCCAAATTTTGGACAATCTTCAAAAACACTCTGTCACAGACTCGGAGGAAGCCTGTTTACAATCACCTAAAGATTGTTTAAATTGACAAATACGAGTACCACTTACCACACAATATCGTTGTTTAAGGTGTATCCACAAGGCACTCGCAATATCAAAGTCTTCAATTTGAGAACGCAATCCATGATCAAGAGTATATGTAATCCACGATACAGGCATAGAGTTGACCGTAACCCAATGCTTCTTCTTCACTGCATCACTCGGCTCTGAGATTGAGCCATCAACGAAACCAAACTTGAACTTCGCGATCATCGAACGGCGGATCGCTTTCGCCCACTCGTCATAGTTTGGTCCTTTCAACTTCACAGGAGTAATAACCACACCCGGATTATCACTCAACCCTAGATAATACTCTAGGTCTACCGGTGGTCGAGGCGGAGATGGTTCATCGTCCATCGCCATCTCACATCCTCTATGTATGCCGCTCAAAAATTTGTGTGTACTTTTTTTTTCTTAACCTAGGCTCTTGATACCATGATAAATTTATTTGAACTGCTCCCCCTTTCATTCACATCATCACAGTATATATATAGTACAAGATATCCTAAACCCTAAAGGAATAAAATAGAATATTAACATAATTAGGAAATCTAAAGATATGATACAATATTCCTAAATATTATCTTAACATGTTCTTTAGTATTCCTCTTTCTTTGTTATTGTTCATTAACTACTAGTTTTCCCTTCATTGTTGCTCTTTTCTATTTTCTTTTTGTTTATCAACAAATACTTTGATTATTTTTCTATTTATCTTTTTCATAACCAAAACGAATCCTAAATATTAACTCATACTATATACTCCCTCTGGTCTTTATTAGTTTACCCGTTTCTTTTGCACAGAGTTTTAGGAGAAATAATGTTGTGGGACATAAAAAGAAAAAGAAACTATTATTTTATAATAAAGTTGAATGTATGTGTGATGAAAAGTTAGTGGTCCCATTCCAAAAATAGAAACAAAAGAAATGGGTAAACTAATAAGGGACATCCCAAAAAAGAATACGGGTAAACTAATAAAGACCGGAGGGAGTACATAGTAAACTTTCTCATCATATTATATTTTAATAGATTAATTAGGGTATTATTTGGAGAGAAGACAGCCTAACCTTGAGTTCCTCTCCTTCTGTATTTGTAGCAAGTTTAATAAGCTTTAATATATGTTGGTTCCCCCACCAAGTGTTGAATATGGATTCGCCACTGCCAATACTATTTCCTTTCATAATGGAGATGTAGTTCGTGCAAGCATGAACCTTCTCTGACGAATATTACAAGCATATATAGTTTAATGAAGCATGACAATTTAAAGGTAGATACTCCCTCTGTTTTTTTTATTTGCTATATTTGTTGTGCACGGTTTTCAAAGTATTATTTAATTCTTAATATCTCTTATTTCGCTTAAGTAAAAATTATAAAAATTTGATATTATGAATCTACACGTCGAGACGAATCTAACAAGATCACACATGACTATATTTTTACTTATAAAATAATCAAAATAATCGGTGAAAGTAGTGGCTTCATTCCCAATAAAACAAATGTAGAAAAAAAAAAAAAAGCGAAGGGAGTATCTGATACTCCGTAAGAGGGAGAATCTCACGAGGACCTTCAGAAAATAGTACAATGAACATCCTCAAGAGTCATGTATATGCGTAATTAAATTCCAATCCATCCAAGAGTCACTCGCACTCCTGCACAAGCCTACTATATGCTGCAAAAGTCAGTGCTTCTATGACTACAATGCTAAGTTGAACGAATCATTGCCTGACAGTATCCTCTCTAATTTCGTGTCACACATTCTACCTTATACTAATCTGTTTATTATTACCCTATCAACAAAGTTGTTAAGCTTTTGAGATTGCATAAAGATACAAGTGCCTTGTGGGCGGATTTCTATTCTATATGTGAACAGGGGTGGGACACCAAAATATTAAAACCCCCATTTTACCCTCATTAATTAATGCATATTACAACAAATCCTCTAAGAAACAAAATTTTTAAAAATACACATAAACTAACTAATTTGTTAAAAAAAAAAAAAAAAAAAAAAACTACACCTAATCCAACGTGGGACAATTTCACAAACTGTAACCACCAAAACACAATTCCTAATTACATGGTAAAAACTAACTGCACCAACGACAGTTTCCTACTTCTATATTTCCTCTGTTTTCCCCTTCAATCATCGCAACTTCTCCCCACCAAAAATCTGAAAACCACACCAAAATAGTTGCAGCACAGAGTATAATAGAGATAATTTATCCAAGATCAGGTAATTACATAGCATAAAAAATGATTTGATCAAAATATAATGAGAACGTCATTCATATTTTTGGTGTGTAATTTATGCAGGGTATTCTTCACAAGCCAAAGGAAGCAAGAAATTCAAGACTACATACATAATTCAATTAAAAGGTATTTCTTAGCGGTTTCATGATATAAATCAATAGCGGTTTTTGGGTGAGTTTATTCAGGTTAGTCACTGTAAGCTCGCATAAGAACTCAAGCAAATAGCATCACAAAAAAGGCCAAGGCAAGCATTACTAATTTCCTAATTACATACAATTGCATATATTTGGTTCCTGTAGCAAGCAATTGGTTTCTGATCTTTTTTTTTTGTGATTTAGGATTGTTGTTGCTAAGACATCAAGCAAGCAAACAAAGAAGGAGACAACAAGCAAAGTTCGGCTCTTATATGCAATTGTATGTGATAGACTGTCAAAGATAAGGTTCGGTTCTCCGTTCAAAATTTATTTCTTAAAATTAAAACTCCTCCAATTCAAAATTTATTTCTTAAAATTAAAACTCCTCCCATTCAAAATTTATTTCTTAAAATTTAAACTCCTGCCATACAAAATTTATTTCTAATCATATGAAATTTTTCTTGAAATTCAATGTTCTCAAATAGAGATCCATGGAAAACCCACGCAAATTAGACGAAAACCCAATTTTTAATTTTTAAAGAAAAACCATTTAAGAAAACAAAATATAATAGAATACACCTTCACTCAAAAATTGTGATTCGAAAAAAATAGAGATAGATTCGAAAAAAAAATTCCCACAGAATTGATAACATATTTTCTCAATGAATAATAATCACATAAGAATAGAGATAGATTTAAAAAAAAAAAACAATCTTTCTAGGAATAATAATTCCAAAACACTGAAAATATCCAATAAATAAAGATTCAGATTTTCTCGCATGCAAAAAAAAAAATGAAAATATTGCTAAATCCACCTCATGAGTTGCAGTTCAAAAAATCTTTTTCTGCACCAATCTTTTTTATTCTTCCTCCCCCTTCAATCTTCTCAGTGCTTTAATTGACCCAAAATGCTCCAAATATTAAGTTCAAAATTCTTCCTCTATCTCCAATTATTGACTTCCCATTTACAGAGAGAGAGAAATGCCCAAAGAAAGATGAAAAGATGGCGGTGGAAGGGAGCGAAGGTGTCGACTGGTGGTGGGAGCCACAAGTAAGGTGTCGACTGGTGGTCGAAGGGAGCCGAAGAAGATGAAAATAGAGAGAGTGATTTGAGTAGCCGCACAATATGAAAAACAGAGAGTTGTGAGTTGTTTACTCTTTATGTTGTGATGTTGTTTTTGGAGTTCATGGTATTGGTGGGTGTCACAAGAAAGCTTATAAGTTGTTGAACTTAATTATGCTATAATTTAATAATTTATAAGTGTTTCTGTCAAGAAATTGAGGGTTGCAATAGGTTGAGTAGTTTGATGTGGGCCCCAAGAAGATACGCCTGAGCTCCGTTGTCCGTACACCTAAATCCTGCAAAACACGGTTAGCCTACCCCGGGGGTGGTCCCGGGATCGCCCCTCCGATGCTCAAGTCAGTAGATGATTGAGGTAGAGAGAGAAAGTGATCAATGTAGAGAGAGATGCTCTGGGTTTGGTAGCTTAGAAATGCTTACCCTTTGATTGGTGAGACAACCACTATTTATAGAGGATGGGACCTCCAATAAATGAGGGTATTTTAGTCAGCTCCAGCTGGTGGAGGATTGCCTTCCCTAGAGGTAGGCGTATTTTAGTAACTTCGCCATAGGTGGGCTGGTCCGAGAAATGGGCCCAAACAATTAGCTCCACGCCAAGTAATCGGAGTGAAAATCGCCATTTTTAGTGCGGTTGATTGGCGGAATGAAGTGTTCGCATTTTTGCCGATGTTGAGTGGGACCCAGAATTTTCATGCCGGATCGTGGTGGAGAAAATCTTCTGCCGCTAGGATTAACCAAGCACGGGGGTCTCGCTGGTGGGGGTTAGGGGGCAACGCCCCCAAACTTTTTCAAGGTATAGGTTGTCGGTCGTCGGGCTCTTGCTTCCTTCCTAAGGACAGGCCGAGGGGGTAGGTGCGCCGAGCGCTGTACTTGAGGCTTGGCCGAGCGACTCCCGCTTCCTTCCCAAATGCGGCGAGCGCGGAATCTCCGCGAGCCGTGCGCCCGAGCGCCAATGTGCCGAGCTGGGTGAGCTGCGCCGAGCGAGGATGGCTGCACCGAGCGCAACCCGTGCTGAGCGAGTGGGGGTATTGGCCGACTGGCCGAGCGGTTGGCTGAGTGACTCCCCTGGCCGAGTAGGTGCCTTGGCCGAGTAGCCGACCGAGTGACTCCCCTGGCCGACCGGGTGCCCTGGCCGAGTGACTCCCCTGGCCGACCGGGTGCCCTGGCCGAGCGACTCCCCTGGCCGACTGGGTTCCCTGGCCGAGCGACTCCCCTGGCCGAGCGGGTGCCTTGGCCGAGCGACTCTCTTGGCCGACCGGGTGCCGTGGCTGAGCGACTCTCCCGGCCGAGTGACTCGCCTGGCCGACCGGGTGACAATGAAGCACTTAGCTTGAGTTTGGCTAAGTATGAGAGCGAGTCGTCAAAGGAGAGGGGGTCTCCTAGTGCCGAGTGGGTCGGACGCCACTCGGATGAGGGCTAATGAGCCCCCATCCTGACCGAGCGGGTGCCGATGACGTACTTAGCTTGAATTTGGCTAAGTATGAGGAGCGACTCGGTGAAGAGGATGGGATCTCCTACTGGCCGAGTGGGTCGGACGCCACTCGGATGAGAAGCTAATGAGCCCCATGCTAACCGAGTGGGTGCCGATGACGTACTTAGCTTGAATTTGGCTATGTATGAGGGCGACTCGTCAAAGGAGAGGGGGTCTCCTAGTGGCCGAGTGGGTCGGACGCCACTCGGATGAGGGGCTAATGACCCCCATGCTGACCGAGTGGGTGCCGATGACGTACTTAGCTTGAATTTGGCTAAGTATGAGGAGCGACTCGGTGAAGAGGATGGGATCTCCCTACCGCCAAGTGGGTCGGACGCCACTCGGATGAGAAGCTAATGAGTCCCATGTTGACCGAGGGGGTGCCATGAGCACTTAGTCTTACTTGACCAAGTGTAAAGCGGCTCGGTAGAGGAGTACGTGGACTCCATGCTGACCGAGGGAGTGGGACGCCGCTCGGATGAGGACTGATGAGCCCATGCTGTCCGAGTGGGTGCCATGACTACTTAGCCATACTTGACTAAGTGTAAAGTAGCTCGGTAGAGGAGTACGTGGACTCCATGCCGACCGAGGAGTGGGACGCCGCTCGGATGAGGACCGATGAGCCCATGCTTGTCCGAGTGGGTGCCATGACTACTTAGCCATACTTGACTAAGTGTAAAGTGGCTCGGTAGAGGAGTACGTGGACTCCATGTCGACCGAGGGAGTAGGACGCCGCTCGGATGAGGACTGATGAGCCCATGCTGTCCGAGCGGGTGCCATGACTACTTAGCCATACTTGACTAAGTGTAAAGTGGCTCGGTAGAGGAGTACGTGGACTCCATGCTGACCGAGGGAGTAGGACGCCGCTCGGATGAGGACTGATGAGCCCATGCTGTCCGAGCGGGTGCCATGAGTACTTAGCCATACTTGACAAAGTATAGAAGCGACTCAGCAAGGAGGGGAGCTCCTGTTGACCGAGTAGGTAGGACGCCGCTCGGATGAGGACTAATGAGCCCCATGCTGTCCGAGTGGGTACCATGAGTACTTAGCCATACTTGACTAAGTGCAGAGTGACTCGATAGAGGAGTATGTGGACTCCATGCTGACCGAGGGAGTAGGACGCCGCTCGGATGACGACTGATGAGCCTTATGCTGTCCGAGCGGGTGCCATGAGTATTTAGCCATACTTGACTAAGTGTTTGAGTGACGCCCGTTAAATTGCTGAGTGAGGTCATGTGACGCTCCTCGAGATACTGAGGGAGGTCATGGGACGCTCCTCGGCTCATTGGGGCTTATGAACCTCAAGTGGTCGAGGGAGGTCCTTAGCCTTATTTTGGCTTACTATTTGAGTGACGCTCCTCAAAATGCTGAGGAGGTGCCAATGAATATGTTTCTCGACTCGGGGGAGCTTAGGTGCTCCATGTTTCCCGAGGAGGTTTCATGACACTATTCGAATATCGAGTACGTGCCAATTAACGATACTTAGCCGTTTTTGGCCAAGTTAGTAGGATGCTCCTCTTATGACTGAGGAGGTGCTGATGGAGAAATTTTAGACTTTTGAGGCTTATTAGCCCCATCCTTCCTCCTTTGAGAGTTTTTATTTGTCCAACTGAGGGGTTCCAAGTATTTAGCCCCACGCTGGATGAACGGATAGGGTAGCATCATTCCTTCCCGAGGCGGTCGTCCAGCGGAAATCGAGAGAGACCCATGTTCGGGGTACCCCTGCTAGTCCCGAGAGAGGGGGGGACTCGGGATTATGCATTGCTTCGAGTTAGGTGCCTTGATGTGTGGTTCATTTTCTTTGTCCAAGTTCGCTCTTTAGACCAAGGGGGGTCGTGCTTGGATGGAGGTAGCTCGCACATGCCAAGTTGATGGAGGTACCGTGGATGAGTAGGTGCTTCTGATGAGTAGGCACCTATGGTCAAGTACATTTCTTAGCCAAGTGGGCATCCAAGGATGAGTGGGTACCTTGAATGAGTAGGTACCGTTGATAAGTAGGTGCCTTTAATGAGTAGGCACACATGGCCGAGTACATTTCCTTGGCTGAGTGGGCGCCAAGGATGAGTGGGTACCTTAAATGAGTAGGTACCGTTGATGAGTAGGTGCCTTTAATGAGTAGGCACCTATGGCCGAGTACATTTCCTTAGCCGAGTGGGCGCCAAGGATGAGTGGGTACCTTGAATAAGCAGGTACCGTTGGTGAGTATGTGTGGTGAGCCGGACCGTAAACTTGAGAGTGCCACTTGTTTATTCCGGGAGGGGTTTTGCGGTTACGAGTCACCGTACCCCTCTTCTCGGTTGGGTATTCTTGAGTCGTGCTCTTCGAGACAAATTCTTCCGATCGATGACATGTCTCTAAGGAGCCTTAAAGAGGCGTGAGTAGCTTGTTTCTTCTTGGCTGATTTTCCCCTTGAAAGCTGATGTGGTTCTTCCCTCTATCTAGGTTCCAGCCGGTTAGGCTTAGAATCTAGGGAGGGACGAATGATCTCTTCGTGACGAGAGTGGTAACTATATCCATCCGACTTTGCTGGAGAGTTTGTTGAATTTGAGCTGGAATCAAGATGACGTCTCTTGCAGTTATGGGTGGAGGGTCAACTGCTTATATCTGACCCGAGGCCGCGGGATGACCGACTTCGTGATGCCAATGGATTCCCCATTGGGGTGGAATCATCATCATTGGGATTGGGAGATAATACCGTAGGTGCATGATGGGATGCTTGAGCTCTCCCGGAACGATTGGCTCGGGAGCGTGTCTTCTTGGTTGGAGCCATTGCTGAGTGGCAATGAGGTGATTCTTACTGAGTGGTGGCGAAGCGACTTTGTTTGTAACTTCCCCACAGACGGCGCCAAACTGTTTCTGTCAAGAAATTAAGGATTGTAATGTGTTGCGAGATTTGATGTGGGCCCCAAGAATGTTCACCTGAGCTCCGATGTCCGTACACCTGAATCCTGAAAAACGATGTTAGACTACCCCGGGGGTGGTTCCGGGATCGCCCCTCCGACGCTCAAGTCAGTTGAGATAGAGGTAGAGAGATAAAGTCTAGAGAGAGATGCTCTGGTTTGCTAGGTGAGAATTCAATACCTGTTCATTGATGAGGCAGTTGGCTTTTATAGTGCTGGGGATTCCCAAACAAGGAACATTATCCTAGACGGGCCTCTTCGGGCCTGCTACCCTTTTTGAGGCAAGGGTCATTCCACCTTTCCTAGGGATCTCCCATTTCACTGATTAGGGCAATATACGAGTGGGACCCATTGCTGCCACCTGGCTCATGCTTTAGGAGGCCTGAGGGTTTCTTATTGGGCTGCTGATCAATTGAGCCCAAACAATTAGCCCCACGCCATAGACGGGGATCATCGAGACCTGACTGATGGGGTGCCTGTCTGTGGCGGAAGGCCTGCCCGTCTTGTTCTGGCCCGGTGGCGGCAAGGGTTCCCTTCCTGTTTGACTGAAAAGGGCCGACCCAGTCTCCTCCAGGGCGAGTGAAAAGTGGCCGACTGGGGTTACTCCCTGGTGAAGGGAGAATGCCGACCGGTCAGCGCCCGCTGGATGAAAATGGCCGACCGGGTCACTCCCTGGCAAAGGGAGAATGCCGACCGGGCCTCCTTATGCCAGGCGAAGAACGGCCGACCGGGTCATTTCCTGGCAAAGGGCGAATGCCGACCCGGTCACCTCCTTATGCTAGGCGAAAAGTGGCCGACCGGGTCATTCCCTGATGAAGGGAGAATGCCGACCCGGTCTCTTTTTGCTGAATGAGGAGCGGCCGACCGGGTCACTTCCTGGCAAAGGGTGAATGCCGACCCGGTCGCCTCCTTATGCTAGACGAAGAGTGGCCGACCGGGTCGCTCCCTGGTGAAGGGAGGATGCCGACCCGGCCTCTTTTTGCTACATGAGGAGCGGCCGACCGGGTCACTTCCCGGCGAAGAGTGGCCGACCAGGTCGCTCCCTGGTGAAGGGTGGATGCCGACCCAGTCACCTCCTTATGCTAGGCAAAAAGTGGCCGACCGGGTCATTCCCTGGTGAAGGGAGTATGCCGACTCGGTCTCTTTTAGCTGAATGAGGAGCGGCCGACCGGGTCACTTCCTGGCAAAGGGCGAATGCCGACCCGGTCACCTCCTACTGGATGTGGAACGGCCGACAAGGTGATTCTTGACCATACTAAGCCACTCGGGTGAGGGGCTTACGAGCCTTAAACTGGTCCGAGTAGGTGCTGGCTGATACTTGGCCGTGTTTGACCAAGCATAGAAGCGATTAGGCGAAGGAGGGAGGCTCCTGTTAGTCCGAATGAGATGCGATGCCACTCGGCTGAGGGACTAATGAGCCCCAAGCTGGTCCGAGTGGGTGCTAGCTGATACTTGGCCATACTTGACCAAGCATAGAAGCGATTCGGCAAAGGAGGGAGGCTCCTGT
This sequence comes from Beta corolliflora, assembly GCA_947648045.1. Lineage (NCBI taxonomy): Eukaryota > Viridiplantae > Streptophyta > Magnoliopsida > Caryophyllales > Amaranthaceae > Beta > Beta corolliflora. The sequence continues at coordinate 181,756 of CANSZD010002712.1, forward strand.
TAGTCCGAATGAGTTGCGAGGCCACTCGGGCGAGGGCTAATGAGCCCCTAAGCCGATCCGAGTGGGTGCTAGGCGATACTTGGCCATACTTGACCAAGCATAGAAGCGATTCGGCAAGGAGGGAGGCTCCTGTTAGTCCGAATGAGATGCGATGCCACTCGGCTGAGGGACTAATGAGCCCCAAGCTGGTCCGAGTGGGTGCTAGCTGATACTTGGCCATGCTTGACCAAGCATAGAAGCGATTCGGCAAAGGAGGGAGGCTCCTGTTAGTCCGAATGAGTTGCGAGGCCACTCGGCTGAGGGGCTAATGAGCCCCAAGCTGATCCGAGTGGGTGCCAGCTGATACTTGGCCGTACTTGACCAAGCATAGAAGCGATTCGGCAAAGGAGGGAGGCTCCTGTTAGTCCGAATGAGATGCGATGCCACTCGGCTGAGGGACTAATGAGCCCCAAGCTGATCCGAGTGGGTGCTAACTGATACTTGGCCATACTTGACCAAGCATAGAAGCGATTCGGCGAAGGAGGGAGGCTCCTGTTTGACCGACTAGGGTATGCTACGCCCTGAAATGCCACATGGCCGCTCTTGATGCTTGGGATATTGGGACCCTTGTTTCAGGCTGAGTTGGAAGGGTTTTGGCGTTTCGACTTCCTCAGGTTTGGACCGTTTTGTATTTGAGTCCATTAGACCCTTCAGGGTGTGGGCTGAGTAGGTCCCGTTGGGCCTTCGTTGGAAGCCCATTAGAGTGACGCGGGGGGGTTTGCGTTGCACATCCCCCAAGGCGCTCGTATATATACATGAGAGTGGAGAGAATTTCGGGGATGCTTTCTCATTTCCTCAACTCTCTCTCAAAGATCTCCAAATTCTCTCAACTTCTTTGAAGCTCTTCCTCCATCTTCTTCGCCCGACCAGGTATGTCTTGTTTATTTTTCTTAAGTTTGCTTTCTTTTCCTTTGAATAACCTCGACCGACTCCCCTGTTTATAAATAATGGGAGATTCGTCCGAGCCGTCGACACCTCCAGCCTCACCTTCCTATAAATTATCCGAGGAGGTGAGGGGGATGGGAATAACGCTGGTGTCGGCTATAATAAATTGCCCCGACCCCTCGGTGTGTGCCCCGACGCGGCTCTTCTGCCGAGCCCCTCGTCTTCGGTGGAGGAGGAGGCCGAGGGTATCATTCCCTATCCTTGGGAAGTGTCACTGGCCTATCCCCCCTCAAGAAGTTACTTAGACAAATATTTGTCTCGTGATGTAGTGCGGGTGGCCATGCCGAGGGGAGCAGGAGAAGCGTCCACTTCGGGCCGAGAATTACAGTATCCCGACCTGGATCCGAAAGGAGGTCCAGGGACTTTCTTCCCCGAACCCGGTGTAATTAAATCTCTGACTAAGGACCTTCGGGGGAAGGCGACCAGGTTCCAAATAAAAGATCCTTATTACCTGGTCCGACCGGAGGCCCATCATACAGTCCTGTCTCCTCCGCCCGGATGCATCGCTGTTTACTACAAATCTATGGAGATGGGGCTTCGGTTCCCGTGACCCCTTTCGTCAAGGAGCTGGCCGAATGCCTACAACTTGGCGATTTGCCAAGTCTCGCCGAACTCATGGGGAGGGATCAACGCCTTTCGGGTCATCTCGCGACCCGATAGGCGTCCGCCGACCATCAAGTTGTGGAGGCACATGTACCGACCGGTGGAGGTCATGGCTGCCTCTAACGGGCCCGGCTGGTGGAGTTTCCAGGTCCGACCGGGGTACCGGACCGTTCTCTCTCCCTCCACTCCTCGGATTTTCGGTCGGTTGGGAGCCCTCAATATACTCCCATGTCTCCATTTGCCGACCGCCACGAGAATGAACTGGGCGAGGGAGCGAGGCCCATCCCGCCTTTCACCGAGCTCAGTCGGACTGAGAAGGATGGTCGGTTGGACCAAGGCCATCGAGGCGATGTACACTCCCGCCGATCGGGGAGCACATTCAGCCGTCCATGGTCCGAATGAGACCAACGAGCTTTTACGCTCCTGGCATGATGTAAGTTTCTTTCCCAATGCCGAGTGTATTACTTTTCACTCGTTTTATTCCTTTTCCTTGATATGATCGATTTCTTCTTTCCGAGCTTCTCTCGTTCGTCGGCCAATGTGGCCCAAAACCGAGTAAGCCTTGCGAGGAGGTGGCCGACCTCAAGGAGAAGGCCAAGAAACATTTTGACGAGGTCTATCGCGTCAAGGAAGGCAAGCGGATAGCCGAGTCGAAGCTTGTCGACGCTGAGAGGGCCATTGAGAAGGACCAAAAAGGCTTCGAGGAGGAGCGGAGCAAGTGGGGCAAAGAGAGAGCCGACCTGGTCCTAGCTCGGGATACTGCTCAAACTGAGAAGGCCGATGCCCTGGTCCAGCCGACGGAGGCCGAGCAAAAGGTGGCCGACCTTAAAGTCGGCGGCGAGTTGGATGGCCAAGTAAAGACCGAGGCGCAAGTGGTTCTCTCGACCGGGAGAAGTCTCGACGCGCTGAGGTCTACGCCAACGAGGTCGGCGGCGTGGCGCATAAAATGGGGGAGGATGAGGCGCTTGGCCTTGAAGAAGGTCCTCCGCGAGTCCTACCCCGACTTTAGTGCAGGCGGACGTGCGGTCGAGCTATCAAATGTCGATAGACGCCGGACAACAATTTGCTATCTGGCTCGTTTGAAAGCCAAGGGGGTGAAGATGATGAAGATGACGACGAAGAAGGGCAAGTTGACGTCAACGTCCCGGGACGGCGATGATGTTGATGATGATGATGACGCCGAGGCGGCCGACAATGCTGGTCGGGGTAAAGAGTTGGTCGGTGACAACTCCGAGCCGAACGCCGAGAGCATGACTGATCTTCCCCCTCCCCCTAGCTCTTAGAATGTAGCGCTTGTGCTTACCTTTTTATGCTTTTGCCTCCCTTGCTTTTGTACCGACTCCCTTATTGTAATTCGAATATTTTTAATGACAGTTATTTTGTCTCAACTTGCGCGTTTGTTGATTGCAATATTTTCGATTAACTTTGTTGATCCGGCTAACTTGTTGGCCGATCAATTTTACGCCTTTGTAAGAATGCTCGCCAACTATCGTGATTTGGTTAAGTCTAATAGATTGTTCTTAGTACAAAATATGCCGATTGGTTTGCATTTAACTATTACAAAAATAGCTAACTATGAAAATGCCGATCGGCTATGATTAAGTTGTTACAATATATGCCCCTATTGCAAGTAACAAATCTTACACATAGTATTTTTTAAGGTTGTCTGCGTTCCAGGGTCGGGCTAAGGGAATGCCCTCAGGGGACTCTAGTCGGAAAGTCCCAGGTTTGATGATTCTCGTCACTTTGTAGGGGCCGTCCCAGTTAGGTCCTAGTTTTCCTCTCAAGTGCGAGAGCCCGGTGGCTTCGACTTTCCAAACAACCTAATCGCCAAGCTTTATTGGTCGGGACTTCACTCGGCGATTGAAAGTCCGGAGTGACTCTCTGCTGCATGCACGGATGGATTTTAGCAACGCGTTGCCCCTTGTTTCTGGAAGCAAGTCCAGGTTGACTGGCTTTTCTTCCTCATTTTTCCCAAACTCATAGAATGTCATTCGAGGAGATGGGATGCCGACCTCCACTGGTAGGACCGCCTCGCTACCATACACGAGGCTGAACGGCGAGTACCCTGTAGCTTCTTTAGTAGTAGTTACGGCGACGCAGTACCCTGGTAGGTCGTCAACCCATGCCCCTTTGGCAGCCTCCAGAGATTTCTTGATTCCCTTGAGCACTATTTTGTTGGCCTACTCAGCTTGTCCGTTTGTTTGCGGCCTGGAGACCGCGGAGAATTTGGTGCAGATGCCGAACCGCGCACAATATTCCCGAGTTGGGCCGCCGTTGAATCAAGCGTCCATTGTCGGAAATCAGTACCCTGGGAACTTCGAACCTGGTGATGATGTTTCTCCAAATGAACGCTTGAACTTGTTTATCGGTTATGGAGGAGAGCGGTTCGACCTCTGGCCCATTTGGTGAAGTAGTCAATGGCGACTATCGAAACTTTCTTTGACCTGAGGCCGGGGAAATGGTCCGAGTAGGTCCATGCCCCACTTATCAAAGGGCAAGACTGCCAATCGTTGTTAAGGGGGTGGTCGGTGCTCGGGGGATGTCTGAATGAACCTGACAGGACGGACATCTCTTGACCAGCTCATGAGCGACCGTTTTTAGAGTAGGCCAGTAGTATCCGGGTCGGAGAGCTTTTCCGGTTATGGTTCTTCCCCCTTGATGACTTCCGCAAGCCCCTTGGTGGATCTCCCTGAGGATGTAATTCCCTTCCTCGGGGTGACACATTTAAGCGACGGGTGGGTGAAGGATTTTTATAGAGTTGCTCCTCATGCCATAAAAACCATCCGGATTTGTGCTTGACTCGGGCCGCCTCCTTGTGGTCTTGAGCAATGTCCCGTCTCTCAAATACCCGATCACCTCATCCATCCATTCGGATGTCTCGATTCGAGACAAGTTGTTCCCCGGCATTGATCTTGGGCCGTCGAAGGACTTCCCACATGATTGTTCGAGGAGCGGCCCATCTGCCGAACCGGGCCATTCGGGCCAGTGCGTCGGCCTCTTTGGTTTTCCGTCGGGGTATGTGGGTGATGTTGAACTGGGACAACCGCTGACGATACCTTGGGTTTTGGCCAAATACATTCGCATGTTGTCTTCTTTGGTCTCGTATTCGCCGGATACCTGACTCACAATCAACTGGGAGTCAGATTTGGCGTTAATCACGGTGGCTCAGGCTAGGATACATATCTCCGGTCAGGGATTAGCGCTTCGTACTCACGCCCGTTGTTAGAACTCGGGAATTCGAACTTGATAGCGTATTCCATTTTTTCCCCCCAATTGGAGGTTTTATAACCAACCCGGCTCCGCACCTGAGTTTTGGTGGATGAGAGCGTCTACTTCGCAATTCCTGTGTCAGTCGTGCCGACCGGGGGCCGGTTGTACATTCCGTTATGAAGTCTGCCAAGGCCTGGGCTTTGATCGCCCTCCTAGGCTCATATTCCAGCCCGAAGTCTGCCAGCTGATCCGCCCAGTCGGTCATCCGACTAGAGTGATTCCGGCTTTCAATGAGCTTCCGGAGCGGCTGACCTGAGAGAACCTTGATCGGATGGGCTTGAAAGTAAGGCTTGAGCTTCCGACTGGCCATTACTAGGGCGAAGACCATCTTTTCGACCCATTTGTATTTGGCCTCGGCTCCCCGAGGGGCGTGGCCCGATGAAGTAGGCGGGTGTTGCTTTCCCTCTCTCGGCTATCGAACCGCGCCGAGTGCGTATTCCGATCCTTTAAGTACACGGACAGTGTTTCTCCTGGCAAGGGAGAAATAAGTTTTGGGAGCGTTGATAGGTGGGCTTTGAGGGAGATAAAAGCCTGCTCGGCTTCGTCATCCCAAACGAATTCCTTCCCTTTCAGGGTTTTGAAGAAATGGAGGCTCTTATCTGCTGACCGGGATAGGAAGCGACCGAGGGCGGCCAAACAGCCGGTGAGGCGTTGTACTTCCCTTACGTTTCGAGGAGACTTCATTTCCATGACGGCTTTGATTTTATCCGGATTCGCCTCAATTCCTCTTTCGTCCACAAGAAATCCGAGGCACTTCCCCCCTTTTACCCCGAAGACACACTTTTTAGGGTTCAGCATCATGCGGAATCGCCTCAGTGTACTGAGGGTTTCTTTTAGGTCCGAGGGGTGATCACCCTGGGCCTTGCTTTTGACGATCATGTCGTCGACGTATACTTCGATATTCCGACCCAACTGGTCGCTGAAAATCTTATTGACTGTACGCTGATACGTAGCCCCCGCATTCTTTAGCCCGAAGGGCATCATTTTGTAGCAATACACCCCTTGATTGGTGACGAAGGCGGTATGAACTCGATCCTGCTCTGCCATCGGGATTTGGTGATATCCCGCGTTTGCGTCCATGAAGCTCAGGAGAGCGTGTCCTGCCGTTGAGTCGACCAGCCTGTCGATTTTGGGCAGAGGGTGGTTATCTTTCGGACAGGCCTTGTTCAGGTCAGTAAAATCCACGCACATTCTCCATGCCCCACTCGACTTCTTGACCAGGACTACGTTGGCCAACCATTCCGAGTACAGGCATTCTTCGATGAACCCCGCCTCGAGCAATTTCTTAACCGGCGGCCGCCGCAGTGTTCCTTTCGGGGCCTTGATGCCTTAGTTTTTGCTTGACGGGCCTGAATCCCTCTTTGATGTTGAGCTCGTGGCACATTACTTTAGGGTCAAGCCCGGGCATTTCTGTGGCTTCGTAAGCGAAGACGTCCCTGTATTCTGTTAATTCTTGGACGATCTCCTTTCTCGTCTGAGGATCCATGGCCTTGCCTACTCTCAAAGTCCGACCGTGCTTCTCGTCAATGATGACTTCTTCGTCGTCCTCGGCTGGCTAAGGGCGCTCGTACTGCTTAGGGTTCTCGGTAAGGTACACCCCGAGCCCACTTGAGGGCTGATCGTCTTCACGTTTTCTTTTTTTCGAGTCCTTTGGGACGTCGTCCTTGTTTTTCGAGTACATTTACGTAGCATTCCCTTGTTGCCCGTCGATCCCCTTGGATTTTTCGACCTTGCCCTCGTCGGTTTCAAATTGCATGAGGAGCTGGTAAATTGAAATTGCTGCCTTGACCCTATTCAGAGTTGGTCTTCCCATTATGATGTTGTATGGTAGGGGGATGTCCACCACCAGAAAGTCAATCGGTAGGCTTCTTCCCTTGCCTTTCTCTCCCATCCGAGCGAGCAACTTTATGGATCCGATTTGGATGCACGGATTTCCCGAAGCCTATGAGTGGGCGATTGAGCGGGGTTACATCCTTCTCCTTCGTACTTCAATTTCCCGAGGCACTCCAGTGTGATTATATCTGCCGAAGATCCACTGTCCACCAACACCCTTTTTACTCTTTCGTTGGCCACTTTGAGTTCGATGACCAGGGGGTCATCATGAGGAGTATGTAGGGCCCGACTGGATTCCCCAAATGTCATGACGGGGCAATCCGGGCGGGGGTGGTTGACATCGAGTACTTGATGCTTGAGATCTTGGAGGTGGGCTTTGCGTGATCGGCCGGTTAGGCCTCCCGACGCGAAGCCACCTGCTATGACCCCGATGAATCCTTCCGTGTCTCCGCTGTTTGATGGACCAACCTTTTGCTTGCCCTTCTCTTCGCTGGAGTGCTTGAGATATCGGTTCAGCTTCCCCTGGTCAGCTAGATTGTTGAGGGATTTCTTGAGTTCCCTGCAATCTCTAGTGGTGTGCCCTCATTCCTTGTGATATTCGCACCACAGGCTCTTATCTCTTCGACCAGCAGATGTTTTGATGGAAGGGGGGCGGGGAAGAGTGACTTTGTCTTTTATGTCCAAGTATATCTCTCTTCGGTTCTTGGTGAATCGGGTGTCGATGCCGTGGTCGTTAAACCTGTCTGACCGACCACCCGTCTTTTGCTGCTTCGATTGGTCCTTCTGACTGGGGCCTTCTTCTTTCCTTTTTCTACTTCCATCGTCTGAATGGCGACATATGTCTGTCGCTTGGATGAATCTTTGAGCCCGAGTCATGGCCTCGGAGAAGGTTTTGACTTCGTTCTCTGCCAGGGACCATCTAAGCCGACCGGGCGGAAGCCCCGACATTAGGGCGGCGAATGCGACCGCGTCTTGTAGATCTGAAATCTTTAATGATTCCTCGTTGAATCTTTAATGAGGGTTGCAATAGGTTGAGTAATTTGATGTGGGCCCCAAGAAGGTACGCCTGAGCTCCGTTGTCCGTACACCTGAATCCTGCAAAACACGGTTAGCCTACCCCGGGGGTGGTCCCGGGATCGCCCCTCCGACGCTCAAGTCAGTAGATGATTGAGGTAGAGAGAGAAAGTGATCAATGTAGAGAGAGATGCTCTGGGTTTGGTAGCTTAGAAATGCTTACCCTTTGATTGGTGAGACAACCACTATTTATAGAGGATGGGACCTCCAATAAATGAGGGTATTTTAGTCAGCTCCAGCTGGTGGAGGATTGCCTTCCCTAGAGGTAGGGGTATTTTAGTAACTTCGCCATAGGTGGGCTGGTCCGAGAAATGGGCCCAAACAATAAGTAAAGCTATAAGTATCATGTAAGGCTTATAATTTATCCAAGATTAGGTAATATATTGTTTAAAGTTCAATTGCATCACAACCCACAACAAAATACCTCACACAAAGTTTTATTGTTATGATATTATTTAGAGTACTACTACTTTATAAGTTGTTTTTTATATAATAGAGATTTATTTATTCTACTTTGGTGTTATACTATAGAATAGAGATTGAGACGTTTGCTTTATATAATAGAGAATAGATGATATCATATTTTACTTTATTATTGTACTTTGGTGTCATATTGTTGTATTATTGAGAAGTTTGCTTAATAGAATAGAGATGATATCATATTTTACTTTACAAGATATTATGCTCAAATTCAGCTTCGTATTTGGCTTTGAGATGCATATTTAACATTCAGTTTCAAATGTACAAATTTCTCATGTCTCATAGAGACATTACTTTAGTTTAATGATATATTGAGCTCCTTATTAATTATCTCAAGTTATTTCTCAACGTTATTATCACAATGAATCTCTATTACATGACATAAAGATTGTGACATACTAATGAACCACATAAGATTCCATACAATAAGCTTACAATAAAGTAAACTATTACTTATATTAATCATTTGTTACATTATGAATATTTTTGTCCCTTCGATAAACTTTGTAAATAATCTCTATTTTATAAGTTAATTCTAGATGTAATTATGCAACTAATTTAATTCTAATAACGATTTCGCACGCATCGCGTGCATATAAGGCTAGTGAGTTTAATGCCCATGACAGCACTCCCCCTTTCCTACCACCCAGGCACCCACAAGCTATGCTACTTACACTATTCGTTTCATGCTAAAGGTTGAGAAAAGGAAGATATTCCTGGTTCTGAATTGATCGATCCAAAAGGTTACATCAGCTATGATTAATGATAATCATACAAGAAAGCGTTTACTCAGCTAATAAATAGATAACCTACAGACGATATGAGAAATAAAAAAAAAAACTAGGATGATACTAATGAGTAGAGTTTCATAATTTTAGGAAACCTCATAATATTCCAGCTTGATTACACATGTCCGATGTTCAGCTTAAGTACACTTTATTTTGGAACAAATACAAGGAAAGTTCCACTTAACAAAAAGAAAAAAATAAGTGTTCCATTTGTTTGTTTTCAAATATTTTAAATATATTTTGATTAAAATTTTAATATTATATTTTTTTATGTACTTCGCCGAAAGGAAATTGAAGATCATATGAAGGCACTGTTCGAGGTGGGGGTGCTAAGAAGAAATCGGGGAAAAGTAGATCAAGTGGAAGATTATTGGATATTAACTTAAGTATGGAGTTATGAATTTGCCCCTAATCTTTATATGAATACAAATTCCTTTTTTTATACCTAAAAATTGTTTGCTTGATGTGTTTTGCTTTTAGATTGATTGGATTATACCTATTCACTTTTATGTTACTGTTGTAATTTACATTTATTTGGCTAATTCTTGTTTGCATTTTCTGAATATGTTACATGTTTTTTAAAAAAAAATTGCCAAGTCAACCTTTAAAAATTGAGATGTAGCAACCATAAAAATAAAAAGTAATAAGATAAGCTGGGTGAACTTATAATTTTGGACATTCAAATCACTTATTTTTGTTTAGTAAGACTCATAACTCTTAATTGTTGGATAAACAAATATTGATACTTAATTAGTACAATTTAATCCCAAATTTAGGTTAGACTGATAACTTTATCAAGTGTCTGCATGTAAGTAGCTTAATAAAACTTTGCATAAGCAGACATTGTTAACTAATTATGACGCTAGTCAAAATATAACTATATTCTAAGGGGTAATTATAGACAGTTGTTTTACATTAAAAAAATGAGATTCATCTTAAGCCTCGCCTCCACGACAGAGCAAGAGTTTTAATTTGGGCTAATTTAATGTGTTTAATAAATTTATAACCATAAGATTCTATTTATAACTTTTTGTTACTAAGTAAATACTTAACTTATATCAATCATTTATTTCCATATATGTCCTTATTATAAATAATTAGTTTTATTTAAAAAAAAAGTTACATACATCACCAATTATATATACAATTTAGGTGAATATCGTTTAAAAGTGATCGACACCACTGTTATAAAATTTTGTTACGGGGGCGAGACTGATTAAGTTTGTAAGGAGGGCGAGACTCATTGAATTCAATAAATGTAGTACTATTATTTTGTTTCATATTCATATACAATTAGTTAAATCCAATAAATTTGATCAAATAGTTTTCGTTCGTATTCACATAAGCATTACCTGTATACAATTAAAAAATTACAAGAGTGATCAAACTTCGATCTAACGAGTTTGTTAGGAAGGGTAAACTGATTAAATTCAATCTTATAATTTTCATTCATATTCGTATACATTTAAACAATAACAATATTGGTTTCACTCAACAAGAGTCATCAGTCTCCGATAAAACGAGATTGTTACTTTAGCTAGTGAGACTAATTAAATTCAATCTTATAGTTCTCGTTCATATTTATGTACAATAAGTCTATAATATTTTATTTACATTGAACAAAGAGTGATCAATCTCCGATCTAAATAATATTTTAGGAGAGCGAGACTAAATAAGTTGCATAAGTTCAATCTTACAGTTCTCGTTCATATTCACATACAGTTAGGCAATACATAACACTATTGATTTCACATTGAACAAGAGTGATCAATCTCCAATCTAATTATTATTTTAGGAGGGCAAGACTCATTGCATTCAATAAATGTAGTATTATTGTTACCGTTCATATTTATATACAATTAGTTAAATCCAATTTAGATTTTTTTAGTAAATATAACTTATTATATTAATAATGTGTGTTTAATCTCATATTAAGATTAAGAACTATTATTATTAGTAATGTGTGTCAGTAATTGACATTGAATCATAAGTTTATTTTCAGTAGCATAATATGTATTTTTAATGATTTTCAAGAATTATTACTATTAGTAGTATGTGTCAGTAATTGACATTTATATTTGGAATCATAAGTATATTTTCAATAACATAATATGCATTTTAAATGTTTTTCAAGAATTATTATTATTAATAGTGTGTGTCAATAATCGACATTTATAATTAGAATCATAAGTTTATTATCAGTAACAGAATATGTATTTTAATGTTTATCAAGAATTATTATTATTAGTAATGCGTGTCAGTAATTGATATTTATAATTGGAATTATAGGTTTATTTTCAGTAACATAATGTGTTCGTTAAAATGTTTATTATAGCCTGAAAAAGGAAGGAAAAAAAACGTTTCCTACAACTTCATTATTGTGAATGTTATGTTATGTCAGATTTCCAATGTTTAAATGACTTATATTTCAAATATTTTGTATCTAAATTATTACTCCCTTCGTTTCTTTTTGTTCTTTCTGTTTAGAATCTTGACACTATTCATAATTAGAGAGAATCTTCTAAATTATTTTCAATATATGATAAAAAATATAGTCATATGGGATCTTGTTTGATTCGTCTCAATGAGTAATTTATTAATATTTAATCATTATAATTTTTATTAATACACAATGAATGATATTTAAGGTCAAAGACTTGCATTGACAAACGTGGAAGTCAAAGTAGGAAGAACAAAAAGAAACAGAGGGAGTATTATCAATAAAAAATGGATGTATTTTTGCATCTGTTCATAATCAGCTTTGTCCTCCAATTTTTTTTAGGAAATTAAGTACAAAAACTAGGACCAAGATGTTGAAATTTTAAAAATTTTACAATTTGTTGTGGAAAAAATAGAAATATAGAGAGGGTAAGAAATTTAAAATGAAAAAAATTATATGTTATAAAAACAGAGGTCGAAAAAGTTATCCTACTACTACAAATATTTTTCCATGCCCAAGATTCGAACTCGGGTTAGCAGAGAGAGCAAATACAAGGAGTAACCAAGTTATATTAGCAGGGTATCAGCACATTATTCATCTTGCAATTAAATATATTTGTAGGAGTGAAGACCCTACAATATATTACCCTTCAAAAATATTGTGATACGAAAGAAAACACTATGTTAGTACTAAAAATTTGTGATATGAAAGAAAACACTATGTTACTATATTAAATATTGTGATACGGAAGAAAACATTATGTTACTACTTTCAATCCCTAAATCCATTACAGATGCTGTCATTACTTGACGTTCATGTTCTAAATGTTCAATATGCAAATCCAAATGTTCAGCTTAAATTTAGGAGAATTCATATGCTACACTTTAATTTTTGGATATTAATTCGTGAACTTAAATTTCTAATTGGAACATATGAGAAATTATTCTATTTCTAAAAGAAATTATCAATAAGCAATGGGTGTATCTTTGCATCTGTTCATAATCAGCTTTGTCCTTTATTATTTTTAATTTGAAATTAAGTACAAAAAACTTAGATCCAAGATGTTGAACTTAAAATAAATTCACAATTGGTTGTGGGAAAAATAAAAATATATAGAGAGTTATAAAGTCGAAAAATTTATCCACCAACTACACATATTTGTCCATGCTGCCCAAGATTCGAACCCGGGATTAGCAGAGAAAGCAATGCAATAACCAAGTTAGCGGGGTATCAGAACATTGTTCATGTTGTAATTAAAAATTTTTGTAGGAATGAAAACCATACAATATTTTACCCTTTAAATATAAAGTTATACGAAAGAAAATAGTATGTTACTATTTGTAGACAGCATAATCGTGTCATCCCCATTTACCCTATGATGACTAATACCATTGTAATTGGTTCGGATCGAGGAAAGAATAAAGAATTAGTCTAAAATAAAATGTTTTAAGCCCAAAACCATTTTCTAACTCTTTTTATTAACCCATTTCCGAAAACCCCTTTTTTATAAATAGTTTTACTAAACCCACTTCCTAAAACGTTTTAAAATAACTTTCTAAAAGCCCATCTTCAAAAGCCTTCTAAAAATAGTTTTATAAAAGCCCACTTTTATAAAACCCCTAATCTAGCCCAATTAAATTAATAGAATTAATTAATTAATTAGTTTTATTAATAAAAATATCTTTCATAATCTCCAAAGTGTTTTAATTTTTTTTTTATCTAACTCTTTTCTAAAATCTTTTTTAATAAAAATCTTATAGAGACAAACTATCTTTCAAAAACCTATTACAACTAAATCACCCTAAACCTATATAATACCTTTTAACCTCACAAATTCACTAGGCACCTCCTAATACATCACACGGCTCACATAACAAATCACTCGATCTCACTTCAAAAAAAAAATCACTCGATCTCCCTCATACTTCCACGGCACACTAACAACTCACAACCCCTCAAACTAGTTTACACGGCAACCTCTCTCACACCTAAGACCCACGCCACATCATCACAATCATACTACCTAATCTAATAAACATCACCATCACAATCAAATTCCTCTACGACCTACAATACTAATCACCACTTGATCATCATATTTCTTAACACAACAAAACAAAGTTGTAAACTTGATGCAATAGCCTAGCTTCACGCAAGCAATACGTGAGTTCATAAAAAAGCATACAAACACAAATCTTTTTCTCGACTGGTTCAACTTTCAATTTTTCAAGATTCGTACAAATCAACGACTCCAAATGGTGGTATAATTTCTAAGGGTCAACTAAATTAACCACTTTTATTTTATTTTCTTTATTTATTTTTATTATTTTATTAAAGTTACTAACTTTCTATTTGTAATGTAGATTGTAAACGTATTCCTGCAACTGTAAGTATTGTACATTATACTAACTCTCTGCAAAATTTTCTTTTCTTATTTATATTTTTTTTCATGAACATATTATTTTTTATGCCTGATTGCAATATTTATCACCCTTTATTTATTGTTAATCAAGACCTAAAGAACTATTTTATCTAATTCAGATTATTTGGACAACCTGCTAGGTACCTTGTAATATTATTGCTTAATAACTTGTCACTAAAAATAAAATACTCTTTTATGTGTTTTCCGAACCAATTTAGACTAATATTTTTAGGGTGTTGTAGACACCAAATTTTGAACCCCTTTTTTCGGATAAATAAAGATTTTGAAAAGAAATAAAAATAACAAAAATCGTCATGCATCATGGAGCGCGCGCCCCGGAGCGTGAGTTTCATTCCGTCGCATGATTTTTTTTCATTTTGCGTATTAGTCATACAGTTTCGGCTTAGAAGTATAATTTTCATGAGTCGTAGTAAATAACTACCACCACCGTTTTAATAAAATGATTTGTAGTATAATCATGCTCATCTTTATTAATTTGATGAGTTTTCATTAATTATCTTAAGTTAGTCTTTCGGAAAAATGAAAAACGAGTCGCGATTAGGCGTCGGGATTTTAGTCGTATCACAAAACCGGCATTAATCAGTTTCCTTGATGGTCAAGTCATTGTTCATTGGATTAAGAATAAGAATATATTGTTTATCCACTAAACACATCATTTATCCATTAGTTAGAGAATAAGAATCATGAAAAGATGTGAGAATAAGAATCAAATTCCATGTGTAAGAGGGGGAAATCCGGATTCTTTCCGGAAGAATCAAGTGTGCGCCAAGCACACAATCATGCGCTAGACGCATGATTGTGCGCCTAGCGCACAAGCTTGTTCTGCGCCAGACGCAGAACCTTGCGCCTAGCGCAAGGTGCTGTGCCTAGTGCAGCTTCCTACACTAGGCGCAGCATCCTGGTCAGTTTCGTTTGCACGATTTTCAATGCATTTTTTTTTACATATTAGGATGTTTTAGGAAGAATATTTTCTGAAAATCTGATCTTGCCTCATTAATGTGCAAATATAAAAAGAATAAGAATATTTGTGTTTCCAAAGAGATTTGATGATGTCATTAGGGTGAGGTCATTAGAGTGATGTCATTAGGGTGATTAAGGATGCAGAAAATCAGATTTTTTGGGTAAAAAATCTGATTTTCTACCTCTTTGAAACCCTAGTTCACATTCCTCATTTTTCTATAAAATACCCTCCCCTTTTCACTTCAAAACGAAGTTGAAAAAAAAAACCAATTCAACTTCACAACTTCTCTCTCTACTACTCTTCTCCTTCTTAATTTTTCCATCTAAGCAAAAGTCATAATTAGTAAGTAAGGAAGCTGAAGGAGTTCAACTTAACTTAACTAATTCTCTCATCTTCTCTACCCCTTTCCTCTAAAGAAATCACACTTAAGAAAAGAAAGAAAAGTTAGTAAGATAAGTAGTAAGTAAAAGAAGTTCATCAAAAGAAGAAAAAACACAAAAAGAGTTTAAGTTAGCAAATAAGAAGATTTAGAAACTCACTTAGAAATTAAGAAAATCACAAAAAAGGTAGAAAAATTTGCAAAAAGGAAGTGCATCATTAGCAAGGTAAAATTGAAGTTTTTTGTTATTTTGATTTTGTTCTTAATCATCTACTAACTTTTTTCTAGTTTTCTTCTTATCATTTTTTAATCTTTGGAGTGATTTGGGTATGTGGAAGTCCTAATAGGTTCCCAATTGGGTGGCTCTTAGAAAACAATGTGATTATGTGATTTTCCTTAATCACGTTGTTATTCATCACCAAAAATATTTTCATAAGATTCAAGACAAGTTGTGCATAAACATCTCCATAAAAAAAGAAATGTGATGCTGTAATTATAATCAGTTTTAATTTCGTATTTCATTCCATTTTTGAAAAACTAATTTTTTGTAAATAATTAAAAATCATACAACTTTGTTGTGCAAAACTAATATTGTCCAGTACCACCTAAGCTTGTTCTGTCAATAATGTGTAAAATAAAATCATTAAGATAAAACTAAAAATACCAAGTTTGAATAAAACATCAGTAGATTTTGAAAAATGTAAAAATCATATTCATATGAAATTTATACAATTTTATATCATTTTTACAAAACCATTCATGTAAATCACTAAATTCCAGAAAATTAATTTTTCTTTCAGTTAAGGAAATAAATAAAAGAGGTCTTAAAAGTGTCCAATTTAAGTGACAATTTCCAGTCTAGTTCTTCAAAGTGTCTAGAATGTTCATACCAAAATTCACTTCAAAATAAGTTTAATAAGTGGGATCTCAAAGAACAACTTCAATAAAGGTCATGTTTTGACCAGTTTTGACATAAAATTTATCATAATTCAAATTGTCACTAAAAACTTTCGACATTTTGATACAATATAAAGAACTCACTGATATATCCATAGATGTATTATATTCTCAATTTAACGCTTTGTACAGAAAGTTATGATTTTTATAAGACAGTATAAGAGCAAAAAGGCAATCTGGAAAATGAAATAAAGTAATTAACTCAATTTTCATAAAAAAAATGATATCTTCATACGAAAATGTGAATAAAAAATCATGAAATTCTAAGTTTCTCTTAAAATGACTCATTTTATCATGTAAATAAAAATCAATAAAAATAGTCATAAAAAATCAAAAATCAAAGAAGTTAATTAATCTTTAACTTTCACAAATTCACAAATAAATATGAATTCCAAAGCCCATTCAAGGAGGTGAAGATCAAGGAGCATCATGGTGAAGATCAAGATTGAAGATTTGTATAGATCATAGATTTTGTACATATTGTTGTAATAATAGTTTCTTTGTAAATGATTGTTGCATCACTCAATTAATAAAAAAACATGGAGATGTTTATGCATGATGTTCATAAATAATTTCACAATTCTTTTTAATAAAATGAGCAACCAATGTTACAAATGTTGCATGTTGGGCCCAATATGTCATAGTACATGAATCAAATGACCCAATCTCAATTAAGAGGAAATATTACAAATCTAACTAAGTTAAATTGTATGATGATCCATCTTACATTTTAAAAATGTGTTCTCCATATTCAAATGGATTAATCATATAATTTGACATAATTATATTGGTAATTATGATCTCCAAATTGATTTTAGGCCGTTTCACGTGTCTCGCTTTAAATGGCCAAATTCCAATTAGCCAAACACAAATCTCCAAATTCGATCTCAAATTGATCATTTCTCTCCAAATGACTTTATAATCTTCAATAAAGATTATTTCTCAAAAGCCTTCAATTAGGAAGCAAACCTTCTAGAAAGGAAACTAAGTATAGCCGCCCCCTCTCTCTTTTTCTCTCTCTCAAACCCTAGCCTCCCCTACCCCTTCTTCATCAATTAGGGGCTGCCATGGATGATTTCATCCATAGTAAGCCCCTTTTCCCCTTTTATTTTCAGTTTTTAGTTCATTTTCTTATTTTGTTTAATAAATTAGTCTCTATTTATGAGATTTTCTCAAACCCTGTTATGGGGTCTTTAGTTTCTGTTTTGGAAATCTCCTTCTCCCCTATGGGAGTTGTGAGTATGGTTCTTTTGTTTTTAGGTATGAGAAATTATTCTCATTGGTTGAAGTTCGAGACTCAACATGAAGGTATTGGAATCTCAGATGCGGTCAACCTGACTCGATCAAGAATGTTCTTCCCAAACTATATCAGAATAATTGACTTCCTCATCAATAGCTGCTTGATTTAGCAAATACAAGGGGGTTGCGCTGTATTGCTCGATCTGGTTCATTGTAGTTTCTTCGAAGACGAATTTGATTTAGTCTTGTTTAATTGTATCTTGTTTTTCTTTAATACCTATTGTAGATGGCGTTTGGCCTTCAATTAATGAAATTTCTCTTCCCAAAAAAGGAAGCAAACCTTCTAAGACCTCTCAAAATCATAAACGTGATCACTATTAAGGTGGTTATTTCAATTATCGATTAATCGCTAATTAGAGCGGTTAACTCAAACTTCTTTTAATCACTAATTAGGGTTATTATCTCTCATTATTATTTAATTACTAATTAGAGTGATTATCTCAAACCCTAATAATCGTTAATTAGGACGATTATTCTTCTCATTTAATCACTAATCAGAGTGATTATCTAAAATCTTAATAATTGTTAATTAGGACGATTATTTTTCAATTTTAATCACTAATTGGAGTGATTATCCTAAACCTTGAATAATCATCAATTAGGGTGATTACTTCCTAACCTTCATTGTTAGTCACTAATCAAGGTGATTATCTTTCCTTTTAAGTTTAATCACTAATTAGGGTGATTATCTTAACCTCCATTTTTAATCACTAATTAAGGTGATTATCTTAATCCTTCATATTTTATCACTAATTAAAGTGATTATCTCAATCCTATTTCAATCACTAATTGGAGTGATTACCTCATTTCAGATAGATTTGTTTAATTCTAAAAGTGAGTTATTCATAATCTATTCCCTCCTCTTCTTTCCCCAGTGGAATTGGCCATTTAGGGTGAGACATAAGCTCGAACTACGACGGTTTTGATCCATGAGTGGATTTCAATCCCGCAATGATTGGTACGTAGTGCAACTTCAGTGCTCAAACCTACCATGTACAAATGATATATTGGTCCTAAATAAAAATGGTTGATGTGTATATGTACAAACTATGTGATTTTCTTTCTTTTTAATAGCCATGATTACTTTAAAATGGAAAATAACGCATTTAGTAAGAGCCCGTTCTTTAGAACGGAAGAGGAGACGAGTTCCAGACGTTCGCACCTCTTAACCTAAACTCCGAACCCTATATCATGGTATGAAAGACCAATTTTCGAAAAACCCTTATCCATATGAAGTCATCATCGTTTTAAATGATTTTTTTCTTGAAATTGATTTTTAAACGATTTATTAAATAAATATGTCCCTATTCAGATGTTAATAGGGTGCCGAATTCCAAGTTTTCTAAAACTCAAAGTCCAATGAGAGACTTTCGTGGGATTCAGACCGTTAATTAAGACAGTAAAAAATCGGATACCACAGGCTGGCGACTTCACTGGGGATTTTACTTCCACTTAAAGTATAAGAGGTTTAAACCTGAACAATGCGTTATTTTCCATATGTATATATAATAAAATAAAAAAAAGTTAATCATGGCTATTCACAATTTAATTTTTGTATATAGCATGTTTATGTGAAAATTACGTGTGCTTGGTAGTTTATCGATCCGTACACGTGCACTTTTTTTAACCATTTTCTTATTAGGTCTGATACCTCTGTCTATTGGGAAGGGTCAGAATTTTAGAATGACAAATTAATAAATTAAGGGCGTAAAACCTGCATCCGCGAGCTATTGCGACCGGCTCTGTCAGGAGCGTCCACCCTCGATGGACACAATGGAAGTGACTCGAGGCTTCTTTAACATAATCTCTCCTTAAATGAATCACCCTTTAGTTGACTTTTAGGACACAAGGATCAATGCACAAATAATGTCATTTATTTATTTCAGTTATTGAATAATGGGAAAAACTTTCAAAAAATTCCTCAGTCTGTTTTTAGTCTGTCGATATTTCAGTAATCATTAAGTGTAGCTGAATTGCTGTCGAAATGATTATTGAAATATTAAGAGTATTCTTGTTTATTTATCACCAGTGTCATAAAACAAAAATGTGTGCTCACCCTTTTTTTTTTTAAAAAAAATCACGTTTATTACATTGTTCTTTTTCAAAAACAAATTTGATTTTTTTTTTAAAAAGAAAGCAAAAAAAAAATCCTGTATTGAGAATATGATCCCAAATCAAAAAAAAAATGATGAAAAATGAAAAATGAAAAAGAGTCATAATCACGAGTTCAAAACGTGTCATGTTTAGGAATTAGAATGTAATTATAACATGTAGTCTAAAAACGAGAAGTCTAGTCTAAAAAAGAGAACATAATTGTGTCAAAATGGATAATTGTTTTCGAAAAAAAAAGAGATTTTTCCATTTCCTGCTAAAAAAAAAACATATAAAGAAAAATTCATTAGTCATTTACTAACATTGTTTAGTGTGTACATTTCAGGTACTTCACATAAAAAAAGGGGAAAACTAAACTTGCATCATTTCACAATGTCTGATTCCGGAAAGCAAATTCAGACTAAAGCTTCAGCAAAGGGCAAAGGTCACTGGAGGTCTATTAATCAAATCTATGCAGACACGGAAGAATCTTTGGGAACCATGTACAGTCGTCTAAAAAGACAGGGTCTCCTAGAAGCGAAGCATCACTGTTACACTTTGCCATTGCCAGGGTTAACATGGGATTATACTGCAGCTTTTGCCATCAGTATGGACACGAAACGGACCGGTATGTTGACCTTCGACATGTCATCCACCAGCTAATAGAAGATGGAAAAATTCCTATTCCTCCATCATGGGTGCCCCCAATTGTGTCCTTCACTAAGGCTGATCTTCCCAAGGAACTGGATCCCCATCAAGCTTTATACATCACTTTGAAATGCAATGGGCGAGAAATGACTAATGTACTAATAGATGATGGATCGACACTTAATGTTTGCCCCAAAGGAACACTCTATGAGTTAGGGTATAACAACACATTATTAAGCCCTACTGATACAGTATTGGGAGCATAGGATAATTCTTCAGGGAGGACTATAGGAACGATCAATCTTCAATTGGGGTATAAAGACTGGATTTGTGATGCAGATTTCATAGTTGTCGAAGCTTTAACCTCATTCTCTTTGTTGTTGGGGCGACCATGGCTCCATGCGAACAAAGTTGTTGCCTCTCCTGCACACCAAAAACTCAAATGCCCAACAACCTCGGGAACAATAACCATCCATGGAAATCATATGCAAC
>CANSZD010002712.1:207500-278692 GCA_947648045.1 Beta corolliflora
CACCCAACCAATGTATTAGACCCCCTCCCGTCCCCTACCTCGTTCGTGTACCTATGATCAAATCTCTTACTCTTGTCGTAGCCTTTAATTAGACATCCTAAGCCGTGAAGAAACCAATTACCCCCTCGCACCAATAACGAGGATGCATATACACTTGCGTTAGAACATAGCAGTATCTCGCACCAATATCCTACTAGTATATATATATATAAAAACCGGTGTCGTCAATGGTTGATAATATGGAAAAGTATTATGTATATATAGTAGCATTGATAATAGCTTCTATGTGTACATGAACCTTGGTGGCTTGCTCGGGATGGGACAACTTGGGGGAGAGGAAGCCACAACAATTAACCACTACTAATGAGTGAAATAATGTCATAGAGTCGCCATCGGTGTCTCTCCCAAGAATGAACGCCCATTGCTTAGGACATTTATCTAGGCCACGTCCTAAGCATGTCAGGCTTAGGACATGACCAAACACAAGATTGCTCGAAACACCCAACCAATGTATTAGACCCCCCTCCCCTCCCCTACCTCGTCCGTGTACCTATGATCAACTCTCTTACTCTTGTCGTAGCCTTTCATTAGACATCCTAAGACGTGAAGAAACCAATTACCCCCTCGCACCAATACCGAGGATGCATATACACTTGCGATAGAACATAGCAGTATCTCACACCAATATCCTACTAGTATATATACATATATATAAACCGGCGTCGTCAATTGTTGATAATATGGAAAAGTATTAAGTATATATAGTAGCATTGATAATAGCTTCTATGTGTACATGAACCTCGGTGGCTTGCTCGGAATGGAACAACATGGGGGAGAGGTAGCCACAACAATTAACCACTACTACTGAGTGAAATAATGTCATAGAGTCGCCATCGGTGTCCCTCCCATGAATGAACGCCCATTGCTTAGGACATTTATCTAGGCCACGTCCTAAGCATGTCAGGCTTAGGACATGACCAAATACAAGATTGCTCGAAACACCCAACCAATGTATTAGACCACCCTCCCCTCCCCTACCTCGTTCGTGTACCTATGATCAACACACTTACTCTTGTCGTAGCCTTTCAGTAGACATCCTATGCCGTGAAGAAACCAATTACCCCCTCGCACCAATACCGGGGATGCATATACACTTGCGTTAGAACATAGCAGTGTCTCGCACCAATATCCCACTAGTATATATACATATATATAAACCGGCGTCGTCAATAGTTGATAATATGGAAAAGTATTATGTATATATAGTAGCATTGATAATAGCTTCTATGTGTATATGAACATCAGTGGCTTGCTCGGGATGGGATAACTTGGGGGAGAGGTAGCCACAACAATTAACCACTACTACTGAGTGAAATAATGTCATAGAGTCGCCATCGGTGTCCCTCCCATGAATGAACGCCCATTGCTTAGGATATTTATCTAGGCCACGTCCTAAGCATGTCAGGCTTAGGACATGACCAAACACAAGATTGCTCGAAACACCCAACCAATGTATTTGACCCCCCTCCCCTCCCCTGCCTCGTCCGTGTACATATGATCAACTCTCTTACTTTTGCCGTAGCCTTTCATTAGACATCCTAAGCCGTGAAGAAACCAATTACCCCCACGCACCAATACCGAGGATGCAGATACACTAGCATTAGAACATAGCAGTATCTCGCACCAATATCCTACTAGTATATATATATATATATATATATATATATATATATATATATATATATATATATATATATATATATATATATATAAACCGGCTTCGTCAATAATTGATAATATGAAAAAGTATAATGTGTATATAGTAGCATTGATAATAGCTTCTATGTGTACATGAACCTCGGTGGCTTGCTCGGGATGGGACAACTTGGGGGAGAGGTAGCCACAACAATTAACCACTACTACTGAGTGAAATAATGCCATAGAGTCGCCATCGGTGTCCCTCCCATGAACGAACGCCCATTGCTTAGGACTCTTATCTTGGCCAAGTCTTAAGCATCCCAGGCTTAGGACATGACCAAACACAAGATTGCTCGAAACACCCAACCAATGTATTTGACCCCCCTCCCCTCCCCTACCTCGTCCGTGTACCTATGATCAACTCTCTTACTCTTGTCGTAGCCTTTCATTAGACATCCTAAGCCGTGAAGAAACCAATTACCCCCTCGCAACAATACCGACGATGCAGATACACTTGCATTAGAACATAGCAGTATCTCGCACAATATCGTACTAGTATATATATATATATATATAAACCGACATCGTCACTAGTTGATAATATGGAAAAGTATTTTGTATATATAGTAGCATTGATAATAGCTTCTATGTGTACATGAACCTCGGTGGCTTGCTCGGGATGGAACAACTTGGGGGAGAGGTAGCCACAACAATTAACTACTACTACTGAGTGAAATAATGTCATAGAGTCGCCATCGGTGTCCCTGCCATGAATGAACGCCCATTGCTTAGGACATTTATCTAGGCCACGTCCTAAGCATGTCAGGCTTAGGATATGACCAAACACAAGATTGCTCGAAACACCCAACCAATGTATTAGACCCCCCTCCCTTCCCCTACCTCGTCCGTGTACCTATGATCAACTCTCTTACTCTTGTCGTAGCCTTTCATTAGACATCCTAAGCCGTGAAGAAACCAGTTACCCCATTGCACCAATACTGAGGATGCAGATACACTTGCATTAGAACATAGTAGTATCTCGCACAATATCGTACTAGTATATATATATATAAACCGGCATCGTCACTAGGTGATAATATGGAAAAGTATTTTGTATATATAGTAGCATTGATACTAGCTTCTATGTGTACATGAACCTCGGTGGCTTGCTCGGGATGGGACAACTTGGGGGAGAGGTAGTCACATCAATTAACCACTACTACTGAGTGAAATAATGTCATAGAGTCGCCATCGGTGTCCCTCCCATGAATGAACGCCCATTGCTTAGGACATTTATCTAGGCCACGTCCTAAGCATGTCAGGCTTAGGATATGACCAAACACAAGATTGCTCGAAACACCCAACCAATGTATTAGACCCCCCTCCCTTCCCCTACCTCGTCCGTGTACCTATGATCAACTCTCTTACTCTTGTCGTAGCCTTTCATTAGACATCCTAAGCCGTGAAGAAACCAGTTACCCCATTGCACCAATACTGAGGATGCAGATACACTTGCATTAGAACATAGCAGTATCTCGCACCAATATCGCACTAGCATATATATATATATATAAACCGGCGTCGTCAATAGTTGATAAAATGGAAAAGTATTATGTAAATATAGTAGCATTGATAAGAGCTTCTATGTGTACATGAACCTCGGTGGCTTGCTCGGGATAGGACAACTTGGGGGAGAGGTACCCACAACAATTAACCACTACTACTGAGTGAAATAATGTCATAGAGTCGCCATCGGTGTCCCTCCCATGAACGAACGCCCATTGCTTAGGACATTTATCTTGGCCACGTCCTAAGCATCCCAGGCTTTGGGCATGACCAAACACAAGATTGCTCGAAACACCCAACCAATGTATTTGACCCCCCTACCCTCCCCAACCTCGTCCGTGTACCTATGATCAACTCTCTTACTCTTGTCGTAGCCATTCATTAGACATCCTAAGCCGTGAAGAAACCAATTACCCCCTCGCAACAATACCGAGGATGCAGATACACTTGCATTAGAACATAGTAGTATCTCAGACAATATCGTACAAGTATATATATATATATATATATATATATACATATATATATATATATACATATATATATATATGTATATATATGAATATATATATATATATATATGTATATATATATATATATATGTATATATATATATATATATATATGTATATATATATATATATATATGTATATATATATATATATATATATGTATATATATATATATATATATATATATATATATACATATATATATATATAAACCGGCATCGTGACTAGTTGATAATATGGAAAAGTATTTTGTATATATAGTAGCATTGATAATAGCTTCTATGTGTACATGAACCTCGGTGGCTTGCTCGGGATGGAACAACTTGGGGGAGAGGTAGCCACAACAATTAACTACTACTACTGAGTGAAATAATGTCATAGAGTCGCCATCGGTGTCCCTGCCATAAATGAACGCCCATTGCATAGGACATTCACCTAGGCCACCTCCTAAGCATGTCAGGTTTAGGACATGACCAAATACAAGATTGCTCGAAACACCCAACCAATGTATTAGACCCCCTCCCCTCCCCGACCTCGTTCGTGTACCTATGATCAACTCACTTACTCTTGTCGTAGCCTTTCAGTAGACATCCTAAGCCGTGAGGAAACCAATTACCCCCTCGCACCAATACCGAGGATGCATATACACTTGCGTTAGAACATAGCTGTATCTCGCACCAATATCCTACTAGTATATATACATATATATAAACCGGCGTCGTCAATAGTTGATAATATGGAAAAGTATTATGTATATACAGTAGCATTGATAATAGCTTCTATGTGTACATGAACCTTAGTGGCTTGCTCGGGATGGGACAACTTGGGGGAGAGGTAGCCACACCAATTAACCACTACTAAAGAGTGAATTAATGTCATAGAGTCGCCATCGGTGTCCCTCCCATGAATGAACGCCCATTGCTTAGGAAATTTATCTAGGCCACGTCCTAAGCATGTTAGGCTTAGGACATGACCAAACACAAGATTGCTCGAAACACCCAACCAATGTATTAGAATCCCCTCCCCTCCCCTACCTCGTCCGTGTACCTATGATCAACTCTCTTACTCTTGTCGTAGCCTTTCATTAGACATCCTAAGCCGTGAAGAAACCAGTTACCCCATTGCACCAATATCGAGGATGCAGATACACTTGCATTAGAACATAGCAGTATCTCGCACCAATATCCCACTAGCATATATATATATATATATATATATATATATATATATATATATATATATATATATATATATATATATATATAAACCGGCATCGTCTATAGTTGATAAAATGGAAAAGTATTATGTAAATATAGTAGCATTGATAAGAGCTTCTATGTGTACATGAACCTCGGTGGCTTGCTCGGGATGGGACAACTTGGGGGAGAGGTACCCACAACAATTAACCACTACTACTGAGTGAAATAATGTCATAGAGTCGCCATCGGTGTCCCTCCCATGAACGAACGCCCATTGCTTAGGACATTTATCATGGCCACGTCCTAAGCATCCCAGGCTTAGGACATGACCAAACACTAGATTGCTCGAAACACCCAACCAATGTATTTGACCCCCCTCCCCTCCCGTACCTCGTCCGTGTACCTATGATCAACTATCTTACTCTTGTCGTAGCCTTTCATTAGACACATGCTAAGCCGTTAAGAAACCAATTACCCCCTCGCAACAATACCGAGGATGCAGAAACACTTGCATTAGAACATAGCAGTATCTCGCACAATATCGTACTAGTATATATATATATAAACCGGCATCGTCACTAGTTGATAATATGGAAAAGTATTTTGTATATATAGAGGCATTGATACTAGCTTCTATGTGTACATGAACCTCGGTGGCTTGCTCGGGATGGAACAACTTGGGGGAGAGGTAGCCACAACAATTAACTACTACTACTAAGTGAAATAATGTCATAGAGTCGCCATCGGTGTCCCTCCCTAGAATGAACGCCCATTGCTTAGGACATTTATCTAGGCCACGTCCTAAGCATGTCAGGCTTAGGACATGACCAAATACAAGATTGCTCGAAACACCCAACCAATGTATTAGACCACGCTCCCCTCCCCTACCTCGTTCGTGTACCTATGATCAACTCACTTACTCTTGTCGTTGCCTTTCAGTAGACATCCTAAGCCGTGAAGAAACAAATTACCCCCTCGCACCAATACCGAGGATGCATATACACTTGCGTTAGAACATAGCAGTATCTCGCACCAATATCCTACTAGTATATATACATATATATAAACCGGCGTCGTCAATAGTTGATAATATGGAAAACTATTATGTATATACAGTAGCATCGATAATAGCTTCTATGTGTACATGAACCTCGGTGGCTTGCTCGAGATGGGATAACGTGGGGGAGAGGTAACCACAACAATTAACCACTACTACTGAGTGAAATAATGTCATAGAGTCGCCATCGGTGAGCCTCCCAAGAATGAACGTCCATTGCTCAGGACATTTATCTAGGCCACGTCCTAAGCATGTCAGGCTTAGGACATGACCAAATACAAGATTGCTCGAAACACCCAACCAATGTATTAGACCACCCTCCCCTCCCCTACCTTGTTCGTGTACCTATGATCAACTCACTTACTCTTGTCGTAGCCTTTCATTAGACATCCTAAGTCGTGAAGAAACCAATTACCCCCTCGCACCAATACCGAGGATGCAGATACACATGCATTAGAACATAGCAGTATCTCCCACCAATATCGTACAAGTATATATATTTATAAACCAGCATCGTCAATAGTTGATAATATGGAAAAGTATTATGTATATATAGTAGCATTGATAATAGCTTCTATGTGTACATGAACCTCGGTGGCTTGCTCGGGATGGGACAACTAGGGGTAGAGGTAGCCACAACAATTAACCACTACTAATGAGTGAAATAATGTCATAGAGTCGAAATCGGTGTCCCTCCCATGAACGAACGCCCATTGCTAAGGACATTTATCTAGGCCACGTTCAAAGCATGCCTGACTTAGGACATGACCAAACACAAGATTGCTCGATACACCCAACCAATGTATTAGACCCACCTCCCCTCCCCTACCTCGTCCGTGTACCTATGATAAACTCTCTTACTCTTGTCGTAGCCTTTCATTAAACATCATAAGCCGTGAAGAAATTAATTACCCCCTCGCACCAATACCGAGGATGCAGATACACATGCATTAGAACATAGCAGTATCTCCCACCAATATCGTACAAGTATATATATTTATAAACTGACATCGTCAATAGTTGATAATATGGAAAAGTATTATGTATATATAGTAGCATTGATAATAGCTTCTATGTGTACATGAACCTCGGTGGCTTGCTCGGGATGGGACAACATGGGGGAGAGGTAGCCACAACAATTAACGACTACTAATGAGTGAAATAATGTCATAGAGTAGCCATCGGTGTCCCTCCCAAGAATGAACGCCCATTGCTTAGGACATTTATCTAGGCCACGTCCTAAGCATGTCAGGCTTAGGACATGACCAAACACAAGATTGCTCGAAACACCCAACCAATGTATTAGACCCCCCTTCCCCTCCCCAACCTCGTCCGTGTACCTATGATCAAATCTCTTACTCTTGTCGCAGCCTTTCTGTAGACATCCTAAGCCGTGAAGAATCCAATTACCCCATCGCACCAATACCGAAGATGCATATACACTTGCATTAGAACATAGAAGTATCTCACACCAATATCCTACTAGTTTATATATATATATAAAAACCGGCGTCGTCAATAGTTGATAATATGGAAAAGTATTATGTATGTATTGTAGCATTCATAATAGCTTTTAGGTGTACATGAACCTCGGTGGCTTGCTCGGGATGGGACAACTTGGAGGAGAGGTAGCCACAAATATCAAACACTACTACTGAGTGAAATAATGTCATAGAGTCTCCATCGGTGTCCCTCCTATGAACGAACGCCCATTGCTTATGACATTTATCTAGGCCACATCCAAAGCATGTCAGGCTTAGGACATTACCAAACACAAGATTGCTCGAAACACCCAACCAATTTATTAGACCCCCCTCCCTCCCCTACCTCGTTCGTGTACCTATGATCAACTCTCTTACTCTTGTCGTAGCCTTTCATTAGACATCCTAAGCCGTGAAGAAACCAATTACCCCATCGCACCAATACCGAGGATGCAGATACACTTACATTTGAACATAGCAATATCTCGGTCCAATATCGTACTAGTATATATATATAGGTAGCCACAACAATTTACCACTACTATTGAGTGAAATAATGTCATAGAGTCGCCATTGGTGTCCCTCCCATGAGCGAACTCCCATTGCTTAGGACATTTATCTAGGCCACGTCCTAAGCATGTCAGGCTTAGGACATGACCAAACACAAGATTGCTCGAAACACCCACCCAATGTATTAGACCCCCTCCCCTCCCCTACCTCGTCTGTGTGTACCTATGATAACCTCTCTTACTCTTGTCGTTGCCTTTCATTAGACATCCTCAGCCGTGAAAAAACCAATTACCCCCTTGCACCAATACCGAGGATGCATATACACTTGCATTAGAACATAGCTGTATCTCGCGCCAATATCCTACTAGTATATGTATATATATATATATATATATATATATATATATATATATATATATATATATATATATATATATATATATAAACTGGCGTCGTTAATAGTTGATAATATGGAAAAGTATTATGTATATATAGTAACATTGATAATAGCTTCTATGTGTACATGAACCTCGGTGGTTTGCTCGGGATGGGACAACTTGGGGGAGAGGTAGCGACAACAATTAACCACTATTACTGAGTTAAATAATGTCATAGAGTCGTCATCAGTGTCCCTCCCATGAACGAACTCCCATTGCTTAGGACATTTATCTTGGCCACGTCCTAAGCATGTCAGGCTTTGGAGATGACCAAACACAAGATTGCTCGAAACACCCAAATGTAACTAGTATGAAAATTTATGGCCATTGATTTGATAAAGAAAGAAGAGATGTCAACCGTTGATATAAAAAATCAAACTGTAACAATCCGTGTACCCAATCCTAATTGGTATAAAATTTAACGTCATGGATCCCCTTGATTGAGTAAATCTGAGCCATTCAATAAGGAAAAGGAAAATCTCTACTGTTGCCCTTTATTTACTCTCTTCCCTAGTATATTCCGGAAATAATGGAAAGTCAAGAGGAGAGCAAATCTCAGCCCTTGACACTTTCCATCCATCCAAGTTATCCAACGGTCCTTAACCCTTTAATCTAACCTACGTATATAAACCCCCCATTTCTAGTCTCCCCCCTCATTTCGCCACTTTTTGAAACAAAATTTCTCTCTTTCTGGATAATATCTTAAGAAAGTAGCGTTCATTAGGAGATTCAAGATCCGTGGTAAAGGCGCAATTTTTCGCATGGAGATTTGAGATTTGAAGGAAATAGCGAGGTAAAGGTTTTAATTTATCAAAATAAAATTTCGCAACCAAATTAGTTTCTCAATTGCTCAATTTTTTTTTTGTTAGATCTGCTTTATGTGTGTATGGAGATTGGAGATTGAAGGAAAAAGCGAGGTAAATGTTTTAATTTATCAAAATAAAATATCGCAATCAGGTTAGTTTCTCAATTGCTCTAATTTTTTTAGATCTAATTTATGTGTGAATGTGGGCTAATGTGCTGCTCCAGTCTGCAAATCAACTGGAATATCATGCTTTTCTGTCTTTGTCATGTTGTAATTAATTGAATATATATCGGGTTTTCTTTTTTTATTTATTTTTCATGATTTAGTGCCCTTTTTCATGATTTATAGTTTTTGTTATGATTCCTGAGATTTATGTTATTTTCCAATGATTTTATGCATTTTGTGTTTATGGTTTGTGTTTGGGTTTGTGTTTACTGATTAGGGTTTATGTTATTTGCGTTAAATTCATTAGGTTTGTGTTAGGGTTTGTATTTATGCATTTCTGTATGCGTTTGTGTTTTTGGGTTTGTGTTCATGTTATGGATTTATGTTAGGGTTTTGGTTCGGGGATAAGGTACGAGGGATGACGTTATTGTATTTCTTGGAATGATTTATTCGAAGAGAACAATTGAGACAAACGATCGATCAATAAACCCTCCGACGCTCTGTATCTTGGGCATATTTGGTTTGATGAAACCCTCTAACCACTACTTTGAATGAGATCACATCCAATAATCACCATTGATGTCTCTTAATTATTAGTAATGAATACACGACATTCACTAGTGGAAAAAACACCAAGTGCTGCAGTTAAAAACGCTACAAGTGCTCCGTATTTCACCCGTAGCAGACCCCATACGAGCACTTGAGCATTTTTCAAGTGCTCCGGTTTTTAACCGGAGCACTTAATTTTGCAAGTGCTCCGGTTGCATTAACAACCGGAGCACTTGATGCATTTTATATGCTAAGAGTATTTCAAGTGCTCCGGTTGATAATAGACAACCGAAGCACTTGTGCATCATGTGCTCCAATTGTTTATTATCAACCGAAGCACTTGTGCATCATGTGCTCCGATTGTTTATTATCAACCGAAGCACTTGTTGTATTTTTTTTTAAAAAAAAAACCAGCGCTAGTTATATTATTAGCTTCCTAGAGTATATATTACAATAGAGCGCTAGCTGCAACATTTACAAAACACATTTACGTAGCCTGCAGCCTCATTTTCACCACCATACTTAACCTCCTATTGCCCCTCATATATCACCAACATAATATGTACAATGGTACAAAAAAGTGCACATGAAATTCAAAATCCAACAAATGAACATTCAAAATAGAAATACGTACTATTATTATATAAAGTGTAGAATTGAGTTACAAAACATTACCGTAGATTTAAAGTACGCGTTTACAACATATTTAGAATTCAAATTCATAGACAACAATCGGTAACGAAGGAAGCAAACTTGTCTCGAACTTCATTGATTTCCTCAACAGTAAATGACTCCTCCCTTGGTGTGTTTTAAACCTAATAAGATCAAATAAAGACAATTATATATATACCATAGCATGAAATTTTAGGTCACATTCTATTCTATATGTTGTTTAAGAACTACTAGGACGATTACAAGTCTAATTTCATCGTTCTAGTCAAGTTTCTGCAAGTAAAGGCCGTTTTGGGTCAAATTTATCCAGTTCATACCATAGCATGTAATTTTAGGTTACATTCTAATCTAATATGTTGTTTAAGGACTATTAGGACGATTACAAGTCTAATTTGATCGTTCTAGTCAAGTTTGTGCAACTAAAGGCCGTTTCAAGGCCGTTTTAGGCCGTTTTGGGTCAAATTCATCCATTTCATACCATAGCAAGTAATTTTAGGTTACATTCTGATCTGATATGTTGTTTAAGGAGTATTAGGATGATTACAATTCTAATATGGTCGTTCTAGTCAAGTTTTTGCAAGTAAAGGCCGTTTCAAGGCCGTTCTAGGCCGTTTTGAGTCAAATTCATCCAGTTCATACCATTGCATGTAATTTTAGGTTACATTATGGTCTAATATGTTGTTTAAGGAGTATTAGGACGATTACAATTATAATTTGATCGTTCTAGTCAAGTTTGTGCAAGTAAAGGCCATTTCAAGGTCGTTTTAGGCCGTTTTGGGTCAAATTCATCTATTTCATACCATAGCATGTAATTTTAGGTTACATTATGATCTAATATGTTTTTTAAGGAGTATTAGGATGATTAAAATTCTAATTTGATCGTTCTAGTCAGGTTTGTGCAAGTAAAGGCCGTTTCAAGGCCGTTCTAGGCCGTTTTGGGTTAAATTCATCCATTTCATACCATATCATATAATTTTAGGTTACATTCTAATCTAATATGTAGTTTAAGGACTACTAGGACAATTACAAGTCTAATTTGATCGTTCTAGTCAAATTTGTGCATGTAAAGGTCGTTTTAGGTCAAATTCATCTATTTCATACCATAGCATGTAATACATTCTAGTCTAATAAGTTGTTTAAGGACTAATTAGGATGAAACTAAGTCATAGTTTATATGGGGACGGAATGTTACGAACCTTCTCAAGATCATCGAATTCCGTGCAACAAGTGAGTATATCGAACATAAACCTCATCACGTAATAGCCTCAAGCAACTCCATCATGTTGTTGTGCGCACTAAATTCAAAATTATATCCAAAAAATAATTCTCAAAATGACGATCAATAAAATTAGGGAAACTAATAACTTAAAGATAGGACAATCAAAATCCTTTACCTTCGCTGATTTCCATTGAGGAAGTGTGGCTCTTCTTGGACCACGTCCACGTAATATTTTCATCACAATACAACACCACATTTTATAATAGTTACAATGTCATGATGTTAATAAAGAACAAAAAGGAAATGAAAATAAAGCAATACCTATTCAATATGCTTTTGATTAGTAAGCCTCGGGGTGGTTCTTGACGCATAGAATCAAAATGGTATATTGTGTGAGTTGAAGGAGACATTACCAAGAGCATCCAATGGAGACTACAACAAAAAATTAAGTTCGACAATCATGTGTATACCTTATCCAAAATAGAATTATGAAAAGACATTATCAACTAGGTTCTAAAACATTCTCTTCAAGGTATGGGGCAATAATATAGTTATCTTTAGATCGAACACATGCGGTAATACTCCTTTCAACGTACTCACTCGCTTCAGCATGGTTGTTCAAGCAATTGGCACCACGAATCTCTTGTGGACATAACCACCCAACTTTTGAAACAGGATCACATCCAAGTAGATCTTCGTAAAGTGCACTAAAAGAAGATTAAGTTAATTTAGGTTGAAAATCGTCAACAACTAACAAAATATTGAAGTAGTTATTTTTATTAGATCACCTCATGAAGACTTGTGATCCCAATCCTCTTTTGTGATGTGATCCCATATTTGATAAGGCAACAATGTCCGTACTTCGTCTTTTTGAAGCCTTTTCATTTTCCCTCCCGCCTCATTTCCCGCTTCCCTCTCCTCCCTCATTCTCCTTTTCCTTTCCTTTTGTCAACTTCTTAGACGTAGTTTTTTTTCTTCTTAAAGTGATCCATCCACTCACTAACTTTGTCTTGAAGTCTCTGAATCTCTTCGCAACAGCCGAAAGAAACACTTCATTCTTCGCTTCATCGGGTTGAATATGAAATAGATTCTAAAAAAAGGGAAAACAGAATAGTTACTTAACAAGTATGTTATATATAATATGCAGCCAAATACTTGGGTAAGCTTCTACACTTACCACCGTATCTTCCCACAACGCCTTCTTCAAACCCTCTGACACCTCACTCCATTTAGACAAAATGGAGATTTTGCGCATGCAAATGCCAACTTGTGTCCCATACTTCATACGCCACTTACCACATGGTTGACCAAACTGATTGTATTCAAGGTGCATGGGATCCTTCATGTTACTCACAATTCCTTTTGTGGGACCTCGTCCTCTTCTCTTTTTTGCAACGTGACTCACAATTTCACTTCTTGTGGTACGGACTTGTAAGCCGCCTTGAGTTTGAGGAGCTGACACCATCTCATCCTCCTCTTGTATAGGTGTTGCATTATCGGTCTGTTTCTCACCTTTATCCTCCATGTCACCTTTATCCTCCTCCATCTCCGGATCATACTAGACATCATCATCATCCCTAAGATCACGCTCCATTTCATCATTCCCAGTATCATTATCATGCTCCTTACTCCTGCATTTGCGTTTTGTTCCCTTCTTTGATTGGGATTCATATGCCGTAGAATCAATTCCCAATTCTTGCATTTTCAATTTATATTCCGCTATCCTCTTTTTTCTACATTTCTCATAATCTCCCATCTTGAATGTCTACAATGAGACTAGCTTCTGCACAAAGAGTTGATAGACATTCAGATTAATAATTCTATTGAACATATTTGTGGATAAATCGGAATGCACGCAACCTCGGTAGCATGAAAACGAGAAAAACAACGCGAAAACGACATTCATCAAAACCAAAGAAACGTTGGAACACTTATAAAAGTACTAAAATTAAATCCATATGACCTACTGGCTATTACACTATCCCCCCCGGCTCTCCCAAGGCAGTTACATTATTGCTGTTTTCCAGTTATTCTTCGCTTGATTTCCATATTTTCGAACTAAAATCTGTCCTAAGCCATGTCAGTTGTGGAACAAGAGAGAGGATGGAAATTATGATTGCAGGCATGTTCTAAAAGATCACACAGCAGAGGTAGTTATCTTTAGTTGGTATTTACTGCCTCTTTTTTTCCATTTTGAACTCATGTGTGCATGCCTATTTTACCTGTTTGATGCGGTAATAGTTGTGTTTATGATTGTTTTGGAAAAAATTAATTCAAAATTTAGTTTTTTTATCGTTTGTTTGCAAAGATGTTTAGATTTTTACATGCTTTGAAAGATGATTTTTTTGGCCACATAGTTTCTAGTTTCTACCAGGCGACTATTAGACTAATAAAATATGCATTTTGAAATAAGGAAGGTCTCGGTACGTTTACCCGATTAGTGTTTCTACCGTACTCCGAAAGTGTCTCGATTTGTGACAGTGCAAGTCATTACAGTTCATGCAACAAACAAGTACTTTGTAACTGCTTCCCTTGATAGTTCATGGTGCTTCAATGATCTTGCTAGAGGAATTTGTCTCTCACAGGTCTCTGTCTGCCAACTCTAGAGAACCCTTTGATTACGTTCGAAGATTTCTGAAACTAGCCAATCCACTGTGAACAGCAGCAAATAAGCTTCTGTAAGCCAACTTTATAACCTATTCATTTATCTTGATCATAGAGGTTACCGCTATCAACTATTCATAAACTCGTAAAAATTAGACATATAACTGGCAGTATCTAGAGAAGAATTTGTGTCATACACCAACGGAATCCGGACATAACAAAAAGCAAGCATAACAAACACAAATCCCCAAAACTCAAATTTTATTTCCCTTGCAAGTGTCACCAAAAGCAATACGCAAATGTTTAGAGTAGCTTCATTGACAGCTGTATCACCATATTCACCAATAACAACATCCACCACAACTAATTGCAGCATTTTCACAGCTACATTTGAATTGAACCCTATTACCATGCACACACACACGGAAACACACAAATACAGATAATCAAGTCTCTCTGCATTGCAGAGGTAAGGCTGCAAACTTCAATGCCCTTGACCGCCCTAAGGTGTGGCTCGGGAGCACTAACATTTTATATCATTTTCCACTCTTATGAAACATCATATCCACCCATGCCTGACCATAGAAAATTTGAGAAACTAATAGTACACAACTAAAAATTAGATTAGCCGGTTGCACATACCGGTCAATAGAATTCCAAATGAGATGACTAGAATGATTCCAAAAAGTTTAAGACTTGGAGTCCTGAACAATGCTTTTACAAAGATGATGAATAGAAGGAACATAACATTTTTTTCTCAGAAACTCCACTCCAGCTGCTCAACAAAGCTGCAAAGTCGAGAAGGCTACATTAGGTAGTTTTCAAACTCAAAGTATATTAAATTTCCACATTACTCATTATATAAAATATCATATGAAAACGTCTAAATAACGTAGAGAGATTCCAAGATAGAAAATAGATAATTTGAGAATAGGAACCACAATAATATGCCTCGTATCAAGTAATAAAAGACGTATTCACGAACTTGTATACATAATACCTTCTAAGTACATCATTCTAAAGGGTCAACAAGTATCCCTTCCGTGTGATCTATGCGCATATAATTTGTGTCGACATATGGAGTTAAATCGATTTTGGGATTGATGAAGGGTGGGGTGTCCTCAAAAGCATTATACTCTTCCTCATCATCAACATCGCCAATGCCAAGGATACTTCTTTTTCCCGGTACAACAATAGACCAATTATGATCAGCAGGGTCTGTTACATAGAATACTTGCTTAGCATGTATTGCAAGTATAAATGGCTCGTCACTTTCACGCAAATGACCCAAGTCTACAAGAGTGAAACCACAAGGGTCATCATTTCTAGCGCAACGCCGATTATTACCTAACCACTTGCAACGGAAGAGACCAACCTTGAAACAAGAATAGTTAAGCTCCCATATTTCTTGAATTCGCCCATAGTATAACAATTTGGCATCCACCGGATTCTGATCCTTAGCGCTCGCATAAAATGTAGATGATGCCAAAACAGAAACACCACTATTTTGCACTGATGAGGACTTTTGATCCCGACCTTCTGTCCAAAATGTAAATCCATTGACATCATAACCCTCATATTTGTTGACAGCTTCATGAGGACCAAATGCTAACCACTAAATAGTTTCAGATACACCATCTTGTTGTTGACATATTACTTGATCTTGAAACCAATCAATAAATGTCTTATTGTGCAATTGCATCAATGCTCTATCCCCTTAAGAAGGATTTTCAACCCGTAGCACCTCCATATGCTCAACCAAATACGGATGTAATTCTGCAACGTGATGCAACACATACAAGTGTGCTTGTAAGAGCTTATCTCTAGGAGGTGTGACTAATTTTGAGCCAATCGTACCCTGACCTCCAAGTCTTCCATCATGGAGAGATGTAGGAAGTCCGATAGGTTGTGCACAGGACCACACAACTTGATTTCGCGAACTAGATGGACGATAAGATGAACCATTATGTCAAAGAATGCAGGTGGAAAATACATTTCAAACTTGCAAAGAGTCTCTGCACCATCAGCTTGAAGAGCATCAAGTTTTGTTGGATCAAGAACTTTGCTACATATAGTGTTGAAAAATGAGCATAGTTCAGTTATAGCATACCGCACATGTTTTGGTAGTATTCCACGAAGGGCAATCGGTAAAAATACTTGCATCATGACATGACAATCATGAGATTTCATGAGCCCTAACTTCAACTCGCCATTTAAGGATACAATTCTTTTCATGTTAGATGAGTATCCCGATGGAGCCTTAATGTCATACAAAGACTCACAAAAAATCCGCTTCTCTTCCTTGGATAACGTATAGCAAGCTAGAGGCAAATAATTCCAATTATCGACCTTATTTTTGTTCTCTTTATCCTTAACCTTGTTCAGGTTTCTTTCTTCTTTAGATTTCTTCCTCTTCTTGCCTTCCTTAAGATTTATTTCTTCTTCAGATTTCTTCCTCTTCCTACCTTCCTTATCCTGAGGCCACAGTTCTGGCCGAACTCCCATCTTTTCTAAGTACAATCGTGAGGCCTTGGTATCCTTCGTCTTACCAGGAATATTCATAAGTGTCGCAAGAATGGCATCACATACATTTTTTTCTATATGCATGACGTCGAGGCAATGTCTGACCCGGAGATCTTTCCAGTATGGAAGTGTCCATAAGATAGACTCCTTTTTCCATAACCCTGTCTCCTCTTGCATTGTTTTACCAAAGATCGTTTCAACACCCTTAACTTGCTCATAAACCTCTTCACCAGTCAACGCTCTACGAGCTACTCTCTCTTCAACTTTTCCATTAAATGCATTCTTCTTCTTACGAAAAGGGTGGTCCAGTCGTAGAAACTTTCGATGGGGCATGTACACATGTTTGCACTTAGGAATCCATGTGGATTCCATGTCATCGATACATATTGGACATGCTTTCTTTCCTCTATTCTTATATCCGGATAAGTTGCCGTACGCAGGGAAATCGTTAATGGTGCATAAAAGCATTGCACGCAACATCTCATTACTATGAGCATCAAACACAGAAACCCCTTCATCCCATAACTTTCTCAAATCATCGACAAGTGGTGCAAGGTAGACATCTATGTCATTTCCAGGTTGTTTAGAAACAGAGATTAAAAGTGATAACATCATGTACTTGCGTTTCATGCACAACCAAGGAGGCAAGTTATATATATCTAAAAGTACAGGCCATGTACTATGTAAAGAGCTCAAACTTCCGAATGGATTCATCCCATCTGTACATAGCTCAAGCCTCAAATTACGATCTTCATCCCCAAATGGCTTATGCAACCTATTAATACTCTTCCACTCGGGAGAATCCGACGGATGCTTCAACAAACCATCTTTCTTCCTTCGTCTCGCATGCCATCTCGCATTTTTGCATCTTTTTTATGGAAAACAAGCGCTTGAATCTAGGAATTATTGGAAGATACCACAATACCTTAGCTAGGGGCCCTTTCTTATGTCCATCTCCTTCACGCTTATATCGTGACATCTCGCACCGTGGACACTTATCCAAATTGTCATATTCATTCCTATATAACACGCAGTCATTCGGACAAGCTTGTATCTTCTTGTACTCTAAGCCAAAGGGACACATGAGCTTTCTAGCATAATAGGTCGACTTTGGAAGTTCATTGCCATCGGGAAACATCTCACTTAACACTTTTAACAGGGAAGTGAAACTAATGTCGGTCAATTTCCCTTTGACTTAATGTTGAAAAGTGTCAACACGGCATGATTTGGTGAACTTTTTACAACCAGGATACAGTGGCTTTTGAGCTGCCTCTGTCATAGAGTCAAAAACACGAGAATGTTTCCCTAACTCATCCTCGACACCCTTCATCATCTCATCCACATGATCCTCATCATCCTCGTGCTTATTATCATTCTCCATTTCCTCAAATGCATGAGTCACGTCTTCTTGTTCATGGACATCATTTGCACGAGAATTCCCTTCATATACTCCCTCATCACCGTGCCAAATCCATACATGGTATTCCGGCCTAAACCCATGACGAAGTACATGCTCCCTAAGCAAATCAATATCACTCACTTTGAACACATTGCCACACTTGACACAAGGACAATAAAATCCTAATTCTCCCGTCCTAGCTTGATGTTCTAAGGCGTAATCACAAAATTCCAAGATTCCCATCCACAAATTCCCGACGAATCAACGTTACTATACATCCAAGAACGATCTCTCGCCATCCAAACAGACCTCTAACGACTAATTAATCACATACAATAACACATTGTCAACCATTTAAGCATTAAACATACAAATTCAAAAAAAAAAAAAATATAGCATGAATATATGCATGTCTTCCAAAGGTCCTTATCACTCCAACCTAACCCATCCTTGGACGTCTAATCCCACTAGTAAATGTATGTCATCTTCTCAATCTATGGAAATTCTGGCAGCATTTCCCTACAGTTCACCAAGTATACAATGTAGGTAGTTACTTATCTACATATATACCCGGAGAACAGATTAGGGAAATGAGTAGCCGTGATTTCCATAGAAACGAAAAGAAAACATACATTTACCACCTAAGTGAGATCAAACGTCCAAGAACAGTCCCAAAACGGGGACTATCCAAGACTTATTCCTAATGAGTAAGTCTTGGATGGGTATCTAGGCATATGATTATGATGATACGTTAATTTTTGCATAACAAAAACAAAATTTTGAATAAAATTCAATCCTTTATTCTTAAAGCATTCTTAATGATTCAAAATTGAAATATGACCAAATCATTTGAACAAAAATGTGAAACAAATTTTTACATAAGAGTAAGAGAGAGTACAACTAACCTGTGGGAGACCGAGAGATGGGGAAATAGTACACAGAGATGAGGTGTAAAGATATGTAGGCACCCTGAGCATTGTAGCCAAAAAGAGAGGTACTTATTAATGACTTCGAAAACCAAGAATTGTTTGGTTTTGAAGAGAATGCCACATATAAAATAACCAACTAAAGTGTTTACAAAACTATAAAAAGGTCGATCATATTGGTGGTTCGTAAACATACTAGAATTAACCACTTTAAAAATTTCCTCCATAATTGCTTTACCCAGTATACATAATACTTGCTTAAAAGTCAATATCATATCTAACCATGCCATTTTCGTTTCAAATTTGATGTCAAAAAGATTTCTCAGCATGTACAAACAATTAGTACCTCCATTTGATAACAAATGTCTTTTCAAGTTATGTGCACAAATTAAGGAATCATCAGCTATAGCAACAATATCAAAAACTAACACATACTATTGCAATGATTCGAACTTCCTTTTCATTGAGATAAACAAAATCTAATATCAACCCTCATACATAGTAAAAACAAAAGGCTCAAAAACTAAGAGAGAATTATTCAATCTTTCCAAGTATGGTTTCACGCAACAACTTCGTATCCACCCGGAAATCCAAAATTAGGGGAAGTTGATTAACCAGTCTCCCATAGAAAATTCAAGTCGTCGTGATCAGCCTAACAATTTTACTAACCACCCCGTAAAAGTATTACTTCCTATATGCAAACAAATGACCACTTAACCAGTTACTAAGTTAAAATTTAAATCTATGTGCTAATGTACTCATCTACAAAAAAAAAAAGTTGATAATGCACCAAAATCGAAAACTATGAGCAACAACATTGATTGCACTGTTTTCAATTAAAGTGCTTGTTTTTGTAAATTTCCAATGTAACTTTGACAATAAAAAAAGACAATTATTCATGAACTCCAAAAAAATCAGTTTATTTCCATTATTGAGACCTCCGAGTTGCGACAATGGTGAAATCAATCAGGTAAAATCTCCATGTAAGTTGCTCAAATTTTTGGTTATAGGTGAATTTTGTTTCACGAATTTGCGAGGTTTCGATTTAAGGGGATCTTGAAACTGATTACATTGATTACAAGATAATTGAAATTAGGTAAAAAATGATGAAAATTGAAGACTTGCCTTGAAATTACTATGTATCTTTAGAGTTGAAGAGCTTGTGAGTTCCTTTTTTGTTCAGCTTTAAATTCAAGGTCAAAAATGGACTTCATCGGGCGAAAATTATAAGCAGGCTTCAACTTTAACTCATAATATAATAATATCACATGAATATCTCAGTATGAAACCCCATATTTTGTCAAAATTAGACAAGCAACACTAGATATAATCAAATCTACCAAAAAAAAAGCAGTAACAATGAAAAAAGAGGCTCAAACATCACCTAATATAAGTGCAATTTGGCATCATCTAATCTCAATCAAAATTAGCAATGCGACAAGTCCAATTGTAGAGGTCAAATAATCAGATCAAAAGGCGAAAGAGGGTAATAAGATCGTATACAGTATGAATTCGAGAAGTTTAAGTAGAAAGAGAGAGAAAGAGGTGACCTGTTTTCCTCTGAAGATGGATGCATAGTGTGGAAATTCCCCGGAACAGTCAACCCAGCGTACATACACAACAGAAACCCTAGAATCAATTCAATTACAACTTGCATCATCAAAACCCCCAAATCTCAACTCCAAATTTAATTTCTTACGAAAAGAATACATCTAGCATATAAAAATAAGATCAAAAAAGGAACTCACATTCATACAAGATAATTGAAATTAGGTAAAAAAATGATGAAAATTGAAGCGCTTGTGCACAGCAGAAGCCTCGTGCATGCGACCTAGCGAGTGCGACAGTGGTAGCCTCACGATGGAGTTCACCAGATTTCCCAATTTCAAAGATGCAAGGATGTTCGAGTGAGGCAGCAGATTTCAGTGCAGTAGAAAGGAGTTTGAACTGATTTCAATGCAGTAGCAGATTTCAGTGCGACTTTGAACTGATTTCAGGGAAGTAGAGAGGGTTAATTTCTTGAGGGTTCTTTTGAGCGAAGTAGAGAGGACTTTGAACTGCTTCCAAATTAATTGAGAGGAAATTAATAAAGTGTAGCGCGTCCTTAAAAAAAAAAAGTGTAGCGCGAAAATACTGAAAATACTTATTAATTTAGAGGAAAACGTGTGCAAGTGCTCCGGTTGACTAACCGGAGCAATTATTCACAAGTGCTCCGGTTGACTAAACAAACGGAGCACTTGATATAAAGGGCTTCGGTGGACTTATCAACCGGAGCACTTGTGAATTTTTAATATTAAAATTTTCACAAGTGCTTGGGTTGATTATTCAACCAAAGCACTTAATAAGTAGCACATGGAGTTTTTTCCACTAGTGATTATTGCATTCGTCGATTTAAGCACATGACCCAACACTTTAGGCTTAGAACACCGTACGACTTAATTAATGTGGAAATCAAATAATAGGTAGATTTCCTTAAGGTCATGTCCTAAGATATTTAGGGTCATGTCCTTAAATTTTAGCGACCAACACAATGACTATTGATTCATATATAGGAGACAAAACATTCTACACAACACAATGGCTCTTGCGTCTCAGTATGGATGAAACACCCCGGACCATAGTGGCTCACCATGGGATAATAAGCCGATAAGGTACGAGGGATGACGTTATTGTATTTCTTGGAATGATTTATTCGGAGAGAACAAATGAGATAAAGGATCGATCAATAAACCCTCCGACGCTCTGTATCATGGGCTTATTTGGTTGGATGAAACCCTCGAACCACTACTTTGAATGAGATAACGTCCAATAATCACGATTGTGGTCTCTTAATTAGGAATGAATACACGACATTATTTCATTGGTCGATTTAAGCACATGACCCAACACTTTTGGCTTAGAACACCGTACGACTTAATTAATGTGGAAATCAAATAATAGATAGATTTCCTTAGGATCATGTCCTAAGATATTTAGGGTCATGTCCTTTTAAGTCTTATTTTTTTAAAAGGTCCTAATAAAAGGCTTAAAAGGCGTTTCTATTTCTCAAATGACAATAACCAATGTTTTAGGACATGACCGGTATGGCGTTGGACATGTCCTGGGTCAATTTCCTTGGGGGGACAAAGAAATCTCTCACACCAATAAAATATTGGTTACTTTAAGGACATGAGCTAAGAAGATTAGCACATAAACTATTACATGATCAATAAAATATTTGGTAATTAACGTTGTCTTACCCCCACTCCATTGACATTGTTACTTTTATCTCCTATTCCTTGGAAGTATTTTTTAAAAACAATTTATCATGCCATAACTTCCAGTTTGCAATTTCGCACTAGAAAGAAATTCCGAAAAGCTAATAAAATCAACTATAAAACTGATAAATAATAACATATTTGATAATTGTAACTGCCCGCGGCATCTTCAATGCTTTATTTATAAAGCTAATAACGAAATGTGAGAGTTTAACCACTAATCCACTACAGTTTCAATGCTTTATGTTTCAAATAATAGACAATCTTTTGTTATCTCTAATAATTTTCTTAAGGTAATACCATTCTCTTTTTGGAACTCAATTTATTTCTATGATAATGATTTCGCACTTCATAAGCACGCCAAATGGCTTCTAATAAGGATGCCAAATGTTGGCTTTTGGAAAACTAGGCAATAATATAATATAAGATAAGTTAAGCTTAAAAAAAAGGAGAATAATAATATTTTTAGTCTGAGTCAAGTAACCAATATTTTATCGGTGTGAGAGATTTGTTTGTTCTCCCAAGGAAATTGACCCAGGACATGTCCAACGCGATATAGGTCATGTCCTAAAACATTGGCTATTGTCATTTGAGAATTAGTAACGCATTTTAAGCCTTTTATTAGGACTTATTAGGTGATGTTCCAAGAAAATAAAAGGACAAGCCGTAAGTGAAAAGTCAATAATTTATTTTGCTACTTTTTGTATTGTTTGTCCATTAAGAAATTGAAAAGTTTACGTCATGACGTGATAAGTAAAAAAATCATAAAGGTTTAAATTTAAAAATAATAGCTTAAAAGAAATTGTGGTAGGAGAATATGACATCAATCGTCTCTTATTAGTTACGTAATAAGAGTGTTAGAGATGTATATATTTGTTTCTCTTTTTTTAGTCAAGTATATTTATTATAGGACTTTATCATATTTCATTTCAAACATTAGATAATAAAGTCAGAGTGTAT
This sequence comes from Beta corolliflora, assembly GCA_947648045.1. Classification (NCBI taxonomy): domain Eukaryota; kingdom Viridiplantae; phylum Streptophyta; class Magnoliopsida; order Caryophyllales; family Amaranthaceae; genus Beta; species Beta corolliflora. Next base: position 231,041 of record CANSZD010002712.1, read on the forward strand.
TGATGGTTAAGCTCTAAGCCTCTTACCTTTCATTTCAAAGGTCACGTGTTCGAGACCTTGAAATTAGACAATTTTTTTATTAAGGGGTACTTATGGACACAAAACACTTACATTAGAAGTTTGATGAGAGTGCCATGTGGCACATACACTTTCATAGGCATGCCTTTTAATATATATGTATAGATGTTGTGTAGTTATAAGGTATCGAACACGTGACCTTTGAAATGAAAAATGAAAGCTTAACCATGAATCCAACATAACATGTAATTATATTTATGTTAATAATAAAAGTAGTTAAATACCTAACATATTTATGTTAATAATAATATACTATATACTCAAATTCCTTATAGAAAGTGAAGTTATTGCTTTTATTTCCAAACTTTTAAGGGTGTACTATTCAAATTATTATGACGTTAATTTTTCCTCACTAGACAATAAATTACAAAAAGAAACAACCCGGGGCATCGCCTGGGGACTGTCACTTGTTAATTCTTTATTAGGTGATGTTCGAAGAAAATAAAAGGACACGGCGTAAGTGAAAATAAAACGCTGCCCTGAACAAATTACAAAAGGTGAAATATAAGCTCGCCAGCAAGGGGAATCGATCCTGCGCCAAATAGTTGCCTAGGAGTTTCGTAGCAGGACCAGTGACTACGGAGACGGGGGTATCAGCACGTCCAATAGTTCTCTCCAATTGGTTATGTAATTATGTTTGCAAATGCACGAGTAACATTTAATACGTGTCTTTGATATTTGCTAATAAGAAAACATTTTTGACACAGAATAAGTGTTTAACTCTGCATGCAGGGTAGCTAAAAACGCTTTCTACTTTGTAGCACGAAATAATATATATATATATATATACATATATATATATATATATATATACATATATATATATATACTAGTAAGATATTGGTGCGAGAGACTGCTATGTTCTAATGCAAGTGTATCTGCATCCTCGGTATTGGTGCGAGGGGGTAATTGGTTTCTTCACGGTTTAGGATGAGTAATTGTCTATTACATAGTTCATTATATAATTTTATCTAAATTAAGTAATATTAGTCCGTTTGATACATATGGATATTCACAATTTTCTTGAAGCCCTTATTCAGGAAGCAAGAAATTGTTAATTCATTAGTCTTGATTAAATATAAGATCATCTATGAATGGTGTGGATCTAAATGTATTTCCTTCGGATTTTCAAAAACTCATGTCCAGTTTACATGTGGTACTTTTTTTTTCTTTTTCCCCACTTTTTTTTGTTTGAATAAATAAGTAAGTTAAACCAAGTCCATTTTTTTTTACCTTTTTTTTATGTGTCCCCCCATGTGTCGCCTTATATAATGGAGAATTGGAGATATTACACAAGTTTTGGTGGCTACAATAAGGAGAACTTGTATAAATTAAGTTATATAATCGCATTTTTGGTAATTACATATGCATGTATTTTCCGCAACCATTTGTGACAATAAGTTAACACAAAACAGTGAATAATACATAGAACTATAAAAATTTATCCATTCAAGTTAATAATTTTTTTTGGAAATAAACCACTTCTATAATACTACCTCTTTTTCTTTTTAATTGTTACACTTTGACATTTTACACTATTCACAAATTGCACTTTGACCCTCGTTTGTGATTTATACGTGAATAAAAACATAGTCATGTGGGATCTTGTTAGATTCTTCTAAGTAATTAAAAAAATTTATTGATCTGCTTTCCTATTTGCATCAAATTTAATTTGGCCACAATTTTCCTTTCAACTAATACATGCTAGACACTTTTTCTTTTTTCTTTCTCAAAATGGCACCATTTTCACAAACTGAAATTAAGTACCTCTTCATTAATAGGGTGCCTCCAACAGTCACTTTTTTCCTATGTAAGGTAAGGCATACTTCAATATTCTTAATAACTTGCTAAATTCTCTCCCCCTAAAAAACCGCCAAACTCCAAAAAAAAACATGTCGTACAAGGCCAAGGAAAAAATGTTGGTGGCAGGACCGTCCCGCCTCCGACCGCGCCGTCCTTCACCACCACCATCACCACTATCAGCACCACCATCACCACCATCACCACTACAATTACCATCCTCCTCCTCCTCCACCGCTCATGCATCATCATCATCCTCTCTCTCCTCCTCCAACGCTCCAACATCATCATCATCCTCTCTCTCCTCCTCCAACGCTCCAAAATCATCATCATCCTCTTCCTCCTCCTCCTCTCGTGAAAGGAAGAGGAGGGGGCTCCGGTCCCCCTCCCCTTCATCATCAGCACCAACAACACCATCATCAACACCCCCCACTCATCATCATAATCATCCTCCTCCACCATCATCAACACCCCCCACTCATCATCATAATCATCCTCCTCCACCTCCACCTTATCTTACTATGCATCACCACCACGTGGCGATGCGTCGGAGTCAGAACCGGGCTCCGACAACTACAATCGGACTCCCGAAAACTAGAACCGGATTTACTGACATTTGTCGGTAAACCCGCAACAAGACTGGATTTGATCATGCCCTTGCATGGCCTTTCCCATGTCTTCTTTTGTCTAGGGTACCTTTTTTTTGGTTTTTTTAGGTTTTTTTTATGCTTCTTTTTCTTGTTTTTGTCTGTCATTTGGCTCCATTAGTAGTAGGACTAAATTATAGGTTGTAATAAATTAGTATTAAGACTTTTGTAATGACTCTATTATGAATGAAATATATTTTTTCTTAAATTGTCTCTCAACTTTTTACGCTTTTTCTTATGTTGTCTCAATTTATTTATGCTTTTTCTTATGTTGTATCAATTTAAGTTATGACATGAAGAGAAAAAAATAAAATTGAAGTCATAGTCATTAATCATTTATTGTAAAATTAAAAGGAGTTAGATTATTTTTTCTGATTAATTTTTTATTCCCCTGTGTTATGAGCATAGAAATTATTAATATATGGGAAATAATGAATTAAACAGTTTTAGACTGTAGTGGATCAAAACGATTTGATGAAAATAAAGTTAATTTCAATTTCATAGGCCTAAGTCTTCCATTTAGTAGGTACTTATGAGTAAGACATCTTATTCAATATGACTTGAATACACTAGTTCTTGTGTGGTAATTATGAGGTTTGATAATTAATTCTAAGGGTTGGAACAGAACATTAGGGGGTATAAGTTTCTTTCCTTCATTTTCTCATTTTTATAAGTGCACCACTAAATATTTGTCTCAATTGTAATATAAGATAAGTTAATCAGGTTCTTTTGTACTTCAATTAATAAAACCTTAATTTTGTACTACCGCCTAAACACTACTTTGAGTGAAATAATGTCATAAAATATCCATTGGTGTCACCTAAGAATGAATGGCAATTGATCAATATAAACCTCGGCTTCAAGAGAATACATATAATGCAATGTCTATCATTCCTAATTAGGAGACACCAATGGTGATTATTGGACGTTATCTCATTGAAAGTAGTGGTTAGAGGGTTTCATCCAACCAAATATGCCCAAGATACAAAGAGTCGTAGGGTTTATTGATCGCTTGTCTCAATTGTTCTCTCCGAATAAATCATTCGAAGAAATACAACAACGTCATCCCTCGTACCTTATCGGCTTATTATCCCATGGTGAGCCACTATGGTTCGGGGGTTTCATCCATACTGAGACGCAAGAGCCATTATATTGTGTAGAATGTCTTGTCTCCTATGAATCCATAGTCATTGTGTTGGTCGCTATTATATAAAGACATGACCCATGGTATCTTAGGACATTACCTAAGGAAATCTACAAATAATTTGATTTCCACATTAAGTCGTACGGTATTCTAAAACCTAAAGTGTTGGGTCATGTGCTTAAATCGACCAATGCAATGTCTACTCATTCCTAATTAAGAGACACCAATTGTGATTATTGGACGTTATCTCATTGAAAGTAGTGGTTAAAGGGTTTCATCCAACCAAATATGCCCAAAATACAGAGAGTCGTGTGGTTTATTGATCGCATGTCTCAATTGTTATCTCCGAATAAATCATTCGATGAAATACAACAACGTCATCCCTCGTACCTTATCGGCTTATTATCCCATGGTGAGCCACTATGGTCCGGGGATTTCATCCATATTGAGACGCAAGAGCCATTATATTGTGTAGAATGTCTTGTCTCCTATGAATCGATAGTCATTGTGTTGGTCGCTATTATATAAAGACATGACCCATGATATCTTAGGACATGACTTTAACGGAATTGAACTATTATTTGATTTCCACATTAAGTCGTACGGTATTCAAAGCTTAAAGTCTTGGGCCATGTGCTTAAGTCGACCAATCCAATAATGTCTATTCATTCCTAATTAATAGACACCAATGGTGATTAATTATTGGACGTTATCTCATTTAAAGTGGTGGTTAGAGGGTTTCATCCAACCAAATATGCCCATACAGAGCGTCGGAGGGTTTATTGATCGTTTTTCTCAATTGTTCTTTTCGAATAAATCATTTCAATAAATACAATAACATCATCCCTCGTACCTTATCGGATTATTATCCCATGGTGAGCCACTATGGTCCGGGGGTTTCACCATACTGAGACGGAAGTGCAATTGTGTTGTGTAGAATGTCTTGTCTCCTATAAAAAATTAGTCATTGTGTTGGTCTCTATTATTTAAAGACATGACCCATGATATCTTATGTAATAGCCCAATTTTTAAGAGCGTTTATTAAATGCTGATTATATTTATTAAGTTAATTATGTTTCGAAAAATCTTATTTTATTTAGGTTGAGTATGAATTTTATTTGTCGTGTTTGTAATATAATTATTATTTTGATTTTATATAGTTATTATTATTTTATATGTTGGGTTTTTCAATTAGTTGAGTGGTGTTTAGCCAAATAGGAAAATCAAAGTCGCTTCCTTTTTCTCTTCACTTTGTCGGTTTAAGGAGGAAATAAGAACCCCCAAATTCTTTTCCTCTCTCGTCATTTTTCCCAAACACCCCAAACACCCCATTTCTCTCTCTTGAAAGAAACCCCAAACCCTAAGCTTTCTCTCTCCTGATTCCTCTCTCAACCCCACCCCCCGTCTCTGTCTCTCGCTCACCTGTGCCGTCGCCTCGCCGGCGTTCCTGAAGCTCGTCGGAGCTTCCTTTCTCCCGTGCGGTGCTGCTGCTGCGCTTCGCTTCCCTGTTCGCGCCTTCTCTCTCCTCTTCGTGGTGGTTGTTGCTGATTGCGTGCGGTGTTGCTACTGCTGCTCCTCCGTTCTGTCCTCTTCGCTTCTGTGCGTGCGGTGCTTGTTGTCGCCGCCGCTCGGAGATTGGCTTTCCCCCTGTCTCCTCTGTTCATCCGTGCTCCTTAGAGCAGAGGTAATTCATCCCTCTCGATTTCAGTTAGTTTGATGTTGGAATTTAGCAATTCAATCACCAAGCCCAAGTATAACCCATGTTAATTAGTATAGAGTTGAGCCTAAAATTGATTTGTTAAGTGAGTCGCTTGGTTTGATTTATGTGTGGCTAATCTTGCTTAAGTTAAGAGGCTAAACTGATTTTGCTATGCAAACTTGTTTTTGATTTGCAAAATGGAAATTAGATTTCACTAAGTTTACTTGTGGGATTATTTGCCATAGTATTTGAGATTAAATTTTGAATAGTTGTTATTATTATTGGAGTAATTGGAGCTAGTTATGGGTTTATAGATTCTAATGTTAGTTAATATATTTGTTAGTAATTGTTAGTATTGGTAATAGGTTTGATTGAAGTTATTGCGAAGTGAAATTAGGAGTTATGGAATTGGTTTCATTAATTCCTACTTGTGGGATTTAATTCGATCATTATAGTAGGTTGTATTAAGAAAGGTTATTTAGATTAGTTTCTCATGTAGTGAGGAGTTTATTAATTATTGTTATTGTGTTGAGGTCGTTGTTGGAGTATGTATATGGAGATAATTTCTGAAGTTCGAGCTATAGTTGGTGATCCAGAATGTCAAATTATTGGGAATCGTTTCAAGGTACACACATGTCCTACCACCTTCGAATCTATATCCGTGTTTTATGTGATTTCATGTGCTAAGCTTAATAAGCCTTTTATATAAACACGAAATTATTCATAGTGTTATTTATGTGTTTACAAGAGTTGTTGACTACATATCTTGTTTTAAGCTATGAGCGAAAGCTAAATAGGTGATGAGTTTTATTGAGTGAAATCTTTATGAAGAACTGATTGGAGGTAGTTGAATCCTTCAAGAATATAGATGTGTGATAGTATTAAACCTACTTGTTCTCCACATCGAATTTATAATAGATTTCTTATGCTTAGTAAGTTGATCTTTTATATGAAAGTGTAGCTATGAGAATTAAAGCAAGGATCTTTAGTATATCTAACTATATAAGCGGTTTTACAACAAGTACTCCGATTTACGAACTAAGCTGGGACGTCGACTCGATATCTTTATGAACTCGCTTTCGATTTAAACTATAGTTATATTTGAAAGTTTCAGAGAAAAAGAAAGGAATTTTGATCAAGGACGTTGAGTTAAAATTTTAGGTTTGAGACAATTGTCAAAATATTCGTGATATAAGTTTTTTATGGAAATTCTGAAAGTATGAAAGACTCTTTATTATGGTTTGAGATTTGATTATATGATTATGAACTTTGAAAATTATGAATTTGAGTTATGAGCAAATATAGACTCGGAAAATTATAAATCAGGTTTTTCTAGTTCTAATAATGACGAAGAGGATCTTTACTCCTACTTAAATTTTTATGAAGAAGTTCTCGTAGAAAAAGTCTCTCAAATTTGGGTCAATTTAATGAACATTATTTTCGGATTTAAGTTCGGAAACACGTAAGTCTAGTGAAACAAGTTATATCTTTACAGAGTATCATCGATGAATTATGTTTTATGGAGTTTGGAATCTAAGTTAGAGTGAGTTTGGTGTGAGATGGGTACTTGTGAAGTTCTGTTTAAGAAATACAATTGTCACTTTGAGGGTATTATTAGAAGTAGGCAACTATCCTAAGATTTAATTATGGCGTATAAACAAGGTTGAATGGTATCACCCGAAGATATCTCCGGAAATACTATGGAGCTCGGTTACATAAGAATGAAGGTCTATGATGTCATAATTGAAGGACAAAGTAATTATTGGGAGGTTCTAACTAAGAAATGAAGATTTTATGTGATGGACTTAGATTAGGTAGTTAGAGAATAGTGACTTGGATGTGAATTTCAAAGGTCAAATATTGATTTATGGGTTAATGGAGTTGTTACGATAGGTTTGTGAGTTCAGAGGATGTGTAGCCAAAATAAGTATTAGAGATAGGAGATATTAAATATTGAGGAGTAGGAGTTGAGATGAGAATGTCGTATCAGTGAAATAAATAATCCATATCTTGGTGGTGATTTAGAGGAGTATCGATTAGAGAGATATAATTTACCATACTTATGTAATAATAGATCATATCCGCAAAGGGGTCAAGTAAAAGAGTTTGGAGCATAATTTCTTCTCATATGAGTAAGATTTAAAATATATATATATATATATATATATATATATATATATATATATATATATATATATATATATATATATATATATATATATATAAATCTAGATAATAGAGTTCATGTATTGTGGGATAAGAAAATCTTTAAGGGGAAAATTCATATCATGAGAATTTTGGAATGCTGTAGTTTAGATGTTATAAGTTAATGACGGAAGTCCAAGTACAAAGAGAAGCTATTATGATGAAAGGAATTACCAAAACGTGTTAGAGGATACCTTATAGACTACAAGTAAAATATTACAGGTTAATTGTACGAGATTAGAATTGGGTCTCGATAATAGTTAATTATCTTATAAGTCTTTGAGAAACATATTTTACATTTTGATTATGTTATGGGTTCGACTGCGGAAATATACTTGATTTCGAATACGTTTTATGTATATTACTTCCTTTAAAAATATTTGAGGTAAGTAAGATTATTTTGAGATTCGAGTTTGTGTTATAATAAGATTATTTTCAGGCATTTTGGATATGTTGATTACATTTCAACTCTGTTTTGTTTTATATTAATTTACGGTCGGAAGCTTTAGTCATTGATACACTTTCGAATTGAATACGCGATACGAATTGAGAACAAGAGTATAAGTTTTGAAAAATATAAATTTGTGTTATTTAGAAAATAAGGATTATAATATAGTTATTGTTTTATGGGGAAAGTAAACACCATTTTAGGAGCGAGTTGCTCAATATGTGTTATAGAGCGGGTATTGCTCCTCTGAGTAGTCATGATCTAAAAGTTCTTGAGGTTAAGCTTCGGAAATTCCTAATTCGGAGTACCGAGCAGGAAGTTATGTTCATTTTAAGTTAAGTGTTTTTGCTGTAATTATTTTGACAAAAGTTTCACATGTTTAAGTTAACTCAACCCTTTTAATAAAGTTTAAATGATTCCACCAAGTGCCTATATGACTTTCACAAGCAGTAAAGAATTGATTATTTCCTTATATCTCTATACCTAACTAATATGTGAAATTGTTAACCTAGAACAAAAGATTTCAGAAGAAGATTTAAGTCTTGCAATCATTAACAAAACTATAGTTGTTGTGGTTCTTTTTCCTCTCCATGGATGATTATGTTTTCTCTGGAACATGTGTGGTATTGATAAACTGTACACTTAAACTATTTATGCAAATAAACTACGAATACAAGTGGTATCGATAAACTGTGCATTTAAACTATTTATGTAAGTAAATTATGAACACAAGTGGGTAAAGGCCGATACCAAATAAGGTACGGTATGAACAACAACCCTTGGAAAATGGGTGATCTCCTTTCGAACCCTCGCAGGGTGGGTGAAGTCCAGCAGATATTAAAAATGGGACATGTCCTGGTTAAGGCTTGCAAGCATAAATATTTAAAACGGTGGGGTGACGACCTCCATTAGCTTAGAGACAGTCGGCTCCTTGTGTAAGGAGCCCCTCTCTATTCGTGTTCACTTTACCCATGTAATTAATAGACCAAAATGGTTTTGAATGATCTAAGTGGTGATCTTTACTATTTAAATTCTTACTTTAATGCGATTGTGCAAGGATAGTGATCCTGAAATTTTAAGCAAGCAGCTTACCTGTGAAGCATACTGAATTCTAGCATGAATTGTATGTGAATGGCCTTAAGCCACTAAAAATGAAGTTTAGGGGTGAACTTACAACTATTGTTGAACTTTATCCTATGGAAAGAAACTTATTATCTATAAGTAGATGTATGTGTCCTCTTTATCGGGCTTTCTAATTAAGGGTTGCTGGTGTTGTAATAAAAACATTGCTAACTATTTGATTTTAATTATTTTGAATTTGGGGTTGTTCCACTTGATGAGTAATAAACTGCGCAATTATATTTTAAGCCACTAAAATGAATTTCTGGTTGGACAGTGTGTGTACTCGGTTTTTCTAATTTTGTTCTTGGAACCTATCCTGGTGGGGGCAGAGTTCGTTGTTAGTGATATTGCAGGGTTGATGTCGAGGACTTGGAATATGTTTATTAAGCAAGAAGAAGATCTTTATGTTATGAAATGGTGGGTTGAGGTTATAGTTAGATGCCTTGTTTGGAAGTATTCGTAATTAGTTAATTGGTTTTCAAGTTGTTCTGTTGTGGGCCCCTGACCCACAGATCCAGGATCGATTTGTAAGGTTATGTTTCCGCTGCGAATAAATGTAAATTCGAGGTTTGTTAAGTGTTTATTGTGATTAGTGTATGTTAAGCGTGATTAGCTAGCAGCTCGGAAGTGCGGGCTGTTACATCTTAGGACATTACCTAAGTAAATCTACCTAATATTTGATTTCCACATTATGTCATACGGTATTCAAAGCCTAAAGTGTTGGGTCATGTGCTTAAATCGACACCAATGGTGATTGTTGGACGTTATCTCATTCAAAGTAGTGGTTAGAGGGTTTCATCCAACCAAATATGCCCATACAGAGCGTCGGAGGGTTTATTGATCGTTTGTCTCAATTGTTATTTCCGAAGAAATCATTCCAATAAATACAATAACGTCATCCCTCGTACCTTATCGGCTCATTATCCCATGGTGAGCCAATATGGTATGGGGGTTTCATCCATACTGAGACCTTAAAGTTACCAATATTTGATTGAGCATGTAATAGTTTATGTGCTAATCTTCTTAGCTCATGTCGTTAAATTAACCGATATTTTATTGGTGTGAGAGATTGGTTTGTTCTCCCAAGGAAATTGACCCAGGACATGTCCAACGCCATACCGTTCATGTCCTAAAACATTGGTTATTGTCATTTGAGAATTAGTAATGCCTTTTAAGCCTTTTATTAGGACCTTTTACAAAATTAAAAGTTATTGAGTGATGTTCCAGGAAAATAAAAGGACAAGTCCTAAATGAAAATTCCAAAATTTAGCTTGCCACTTTTTGTATTTTTTGTCCATTAAGAAATTGAAAAGTTTACGTCATGACGTGATAAGTAAAAAAAATCTGAAAGGCTTAAATTTGAAAATAATTGCATAAAAGAAATTGTGGTAAGAGAATATGACATCAATCGTCTCTTGTTAGTTACGTAATAAGAGTGTTAGAGATATATATAATTTGTTTATGTTTTTTAGTCAAGTATATTTATTATAAAATTTTATGATATTTTTTTTCAAACATTAGACAATAAAGTCCGAGTGTATTGATGGTTAAACTCTTTCCTTTCATTTCAAGTATATTTTATTGCAATTAGACAATTTTTTTTATTAAGGGGTACACATGGACACAAAATAAATTACATTAGAAGTTTGAGGAGAGTGCCACGTGGCACATGCACTTTCATAGGCACGGCTTCTAATATATTTGTATAAATAAAATTAAATTTAAACAGATATTTGACACACAATGTAAGGTATATACAATCCTTTAAGTTAATTATTGAGACAAACAATTGTTGATATTGTGTCTAAGAAAACATTAATTATAGGTAATGAAATTCCTAGTAGAGTAGCAGGCAGTCTAATAGACTAGGGTCTAAATAAGTCTAATCACATTAGATGCCTCTTGGAGAAAGAATAAACTTCCTCCTCAATGGATGTTTTACATGCAAGAGTTCATTATGGGTAATGAATTGTGTAAGAATGAGGGCTTGTCATGTTCTTTGTCATGACCTTAATTGTTTTAGGACCTTTTAAAAAAACAAACTTTCAAAAGCTAGTACAAAATTAAGGTTCTGATAAATAATATGTAGCTACTGGGAATTGAATACATGACCTTTAAAATAAAATGTGAGAGTTTAACCAGCAATTTTAGTAAATTTCAATGTTTAACATTAGAAAGTCTTATAAGCTTTATGACGATCTCTAGCACTTGTATTAAGGTAAGAACATTCTCTTACCCCAACTCTATTAAAATTGATAATTTTATCCCCAATTCCTTAAGACTTTTTTCTTAAACAACTTATGAAATTAATAACGAAATTTATGAATGATAATAAATTTTATAATTGTGACTGACCCAGGGCATATCGCCTAGCCTAAAATACTGGTTATCTAAAAAGGCGTTCCTGTCAAAGGAATGGTACCACGTGGCGCCCTACTCAAGCTTCTAATACACATGTTTATGTCCTCATTATAAAATATTAACAAGGTGTAGTTACTAGGAAACGAACACATGACTTTTCAAATGAGTCCATAGACCAAGCGTTTTGATCTCTAACACTTTTATTAAGGTAATTAACGTTGTCTTACCCCCACTCCATTGACATTGTTACTTTTATCCCCTATTCCTTAGAAGTATTTTTTAAAAAATAATTTATCATGCCATAACTTCCATTTTCCAACTTCGCACTAGAAAGAAATTACGAAAAGCTAATAAAATCAACTATAAAACTTATGATTAATAACATATTTGATAATTGTAACTGCCCGCGGCATCTTCAATGCTTTATTTATAAAGCTAATAACGAAATGTGAAAGTTTAACCACTAATCCACTATAGTTTCAATGCTTTATGTTTCAAATATACAATTTTTTTTACCTCTAGCACTTTTATTAAGGTAATAACATTCTATTTTTGGAACTTTGTTTATTTCTATGATAATTATTTGGCACTTCATAAGCACGCCAAATGGGTTCTAATAAGGATGCCAAATGTTGGCTTTTGGAAAACTAGCCAATAATATAATACTACCTCCGTTTAATATTATTTGCAACGATTAGACATTTTCTACTAGTATATCGTGTCAAATCGTTGCAAATAATATTAAACAGAGGTAGTATACGATAAGTTAAGCTTCAAAAAAAAAATATATATATTTTTTAGTCTGAGTCAAGTTGAATAATTAATTAGTGTCAAACTGTCCAACATCATGTCATATCAGCAATAACTTCCATTCCCAGCTCCCCGAAGAAACCTAAGTATAAGGCTATAAGCCTTTAATTTAACATGCACTGCATCATTACGCCTATTTTATCACTTCCAATGTAGAACTTTGACTTCACTGATCACGTAAACTTAATCAGGTTCTTTTGTACTTCAATTATATTTCTTAAAGCAATTAATCATCAAATATTTGATACAAAAAATAAAACCTTAATTTTGTACTACCATTGAGTGATCCTAAGGGTTGCCAATCCTCTTTTTATTGAATTTTCATTGGTTAGGAATACATTAAAACATTATTTTTATATCACTTCTCCCCTCATTTATTACATACATATCAATATTTTATTCTAATGTATCTAAGAGGGTTGGCAACCCTAGAAGAAACCTAAGTATAAGGTTATAAGCCTTTAATTCAACATGCACTACATCATTAATTACGCATATTTTATCATTTCCAATGTAGAACTTTGACTTCACTGATCACGCAAACTTAATCAAGTTCTTTTGTACTTCAATTATATTTCTTAAAGCAATTAATCATCAAATATTTGATACAAAAAATAAAACAAAAAGGAAAACCTTAATTTTGTACTACCATTGAGTGACCCTAAGGGTTGCCAACCCTCTTATTATTGAATTTTCATTGGTTAGGAATGCATTAATACATTATTTTTATATCACTTCTCCCCTCATTTATTACATACATATCAATATTTTATTCTAATGTGTCTAAGAGGTTTGACAACCCTAAGAGTTACTCAAACATTTTCTCCCCATTACAAGTAACATTTATTATGCTACATTGAATTGGACCTCAAAAGGTTTAAGATAAAAATTTCAAATCTAGGTTGTAAAATTTCCTTTTATAATTAATGAAAATGGGCTGGTTATTTAAAGGGGCCTAGCCATAGCATACTAGCATCACATTTTCATTTCAAAAAATCAAAATGAATAACGAAGCATATGCAAACATAGCAGCTGAGTTTGATGATGATTGTTTTAATCATCATTTTGCCTTCAACGGTATAGAGGAAGACAAGGGATCTTTCATTACAAATGAGAGAGCCAGATGGGTAGAGAAAATGGCACGGGTGTTTGGCGATGAACCCGTAGTGGAACCAAGAGATCTGGAGTAGTAGGATCAAGCGCTGCGAAGATCGGTTCTGATATAGATATCTTGTCCGCCCATATATGGCCCAAATTGGAAGAGGAGTCACAAGAAAAACTGCTTACAGTTAGCAAAAGGTGGTGCAAGGAGGTCTCCACTATCTTCAACCTCCCAAGACCTAAGAGGATGAACTTCACATATGCAAAGAGTCTAGTTCTTTCTTGTACCCAGTCGTCCCTCAAAGTGGTGAGGATGGAAGAAGGTCGAGATGAGCACTAGGGAAGAATAGTGCACTTTAAGTGTATGTGTGAACTGTGGAAGCTATTGGTCCAAGAACACTTCCTTTCCTGGATGTATGTTGCACTGATCAATAAGAGATATGCTTGGGATAATAGTTTCCAAAGGAATCTCTTCTAGGCAAGGTTCAATTACTACCTTGAAGATGGTTACTACTTCGGAGTTACCAGGAGTAGTGCAGGACGCGAACTAGAAGCCAGCGAATACAAGGCTATGGTAGAGATAGTGTGTAGGGAATACTTCCAAATGCTGTCTCTTGATGCAAGTCTTTTCAATTACAATGTCATTAATGACTCTATCTTCATAAAGATAATTCATAAGACAAATGTAATCAAGTTACCTCAAATGCTTTAATATTTTATCTCTTATGCCATTTGGCTTTTTTTTTTCTAAAGGGCTGACATGCCCATATTTTGTAATTCTATAATCTTATCAATGAAAATATATCCCATAATTCTTCAATTTATTAAATTTCATTAAAGCAACTAATGAAATATTTAATAGACAAAACATAATATATATGAACAAAGAATAAATAAAATTAAATTTAAACCGATATTTGACACACAAAGTAAGATATTTTTAACCCCTTAAGTAAATTATTGAGACAAACACTTGTTTATATTAATATATCCCATATTTCATCAACTTCTTAAATTCCATTAAAATAAACTATTAATGAAATACTACCTCTGTATTTTTATAGTTAGTAATACTCAAATGACAATAGCCAAAGGACATGACCGGTATGGCGTTGGACATGTCCTGGGTCAATATCCTTGGGAGAACAAATAAATCCCTCACACCAATAAAATATTGGTTACTTTAAGGACATGAGATAAGAAGATTAGCGTAAAAACTATTACATGCTCAATAAAATATTGGTAACTTTAAGGTCTCAGTATGGATGAAACCCCCGACTATAGTGGCTCACCATGGGATAATAAGCCGATAAGTTACGAGGGATGACGTTATTGTATTTATTGGAATGATTTCTTCTGAAATAACAATTGAGATAAACGATCAATAAACCCTCAGACGCTCTGTATGGGCATATTTGGTTGGATGAAACCCTCTAACCACTACTTTGAATGAGATAACGTCATGACGTGATAAGTAAAAAAATCTGAAACATGTCCAACGCTGTACCAGTCATGTCCTAAAACGTTGGCTATTGTCATTTGAGAATTAGTAATGCCTTTTAGGCCTAAATTAGGACCTTTTAAAAAATTAAAACTTATTAGGTGATGTTCCAAGAAAATAAAAGGACAAGTCGTAAGTGAAAATTCCAAAATATAGCTTGCCAATTTTTGTATTTTTTTGTCCATTAAGAAATTGAAATTTTTACGTCATGACGTGATAAGTAAAAAAATCTAAAAGGTTTAAATTTGAAAATAATAGCTTAAAAGAAATTGTGGTAAGAGAATATGACATCAATCGTCTCTTGTTAGTTACGTAATAAGAGTGTTAGAGATGTATATATTTGTTTATGTTTTTTTCGTCAAGTATATTTATTAAAAGACTGTATCATATTTTATTTCAAACATTAGACAATAAAGTCCGAGTGTATTGATGGTTAAGCTCTTACCTTTCATTTCACGTATATTTTATTGCAATTAGATAATTTTTTCATTAAGGGGTACACATGGGCACAAAACAAATTACATTAGATGTTTAAGGAGAGTGCCACGTGGCACATTCACTTTCATAGGCACTACTTTTAATATATTGGTATAGATGTTGTGTAGTTATAAGGTATCGAACACGTTATTGCTTATTATTGCCTATTATTTCAAAATAAAATATAATAAAGTCTGTAATTATATCTCATTAAAAGACTAACATAAGTAGTTAGATGCCTAACATATTTATGTTAATAATAATATACTATTGTAGACATACTCTTACTCAAATTCCTTATAGAAAGTGAAGCTATTGCTTTTATTTCCAAACTTTGAAGGGTGTATTATTCAAATTATTATGACGTTAATTTTTCCTCACTAGACAATAAATTACAAAAAGAAACAACCCGGGGGATCGCTTGCGGACTATCACTAGTTAGAAAATAAAAGGACACGGCGTAAGTGAAAATAAAACGCTGCCCTGAACAAATTACTTTCATAGGCACAACTTTTAATATATTTGTATAGATGTTGTGTAGTTATAAGGTATCGAACACGTGACCTTTGAAATGAAAAATGAAAGCTTAACCATGAATCCAACATAACATTATTGCTTATTATTTCAAAATAAAATATAATTAAGTCTGTAATTATATCTCATTAAAAGACTTACACAAGTAGTTAGATGCCAAACTTATTTATGTTAATAATAATATACTATTGTAGATATACTCTTGATCAAATTCTTTATAGAAAGTGAAGTTATTGCTTTTATTTCCAAACTTTTAAGGGTGTATTATTCAAATTATTATGACGTTAATTTTCCCTCACTAGACAATAAATTACAAAAAGAAACAACCCGGGGCATCGCCTCGGGACTATCGGTAGTTAGCTATTTATTAGGTGATGTTCGAAGAAAATAAAAGGACACGGCGTAAGTGAAAATAAAACGCTGTAATTATATCTCATTAAAAGACTTACACAAGAAGTTAGATGCCTAACGTATCTATGTTAATAATAATATACTATTGTAGACATACACTTACTCAAGTTCTTATAGAAAGTGAAGTTATTGTTTTTTTTAAAAACTTTTAAGGGTGTATTATTCAAATTATTATGACATTAATTTTTCCTCACTAGACAATAATTACAAAAAGAAACAACCCGGGGCATCGCATGTGGACTATCCCTAGTTAGCTCTTTATTAGGTGATGTTCGAAGAAAATAAAAGGACACGGCGTAAGTGAAAATAAAACGTTGCCCTGAACAAATTACAAAAAGTGAAATATTAAGCTCGCCAGCAAGGGGAATCGATCCCGCGCCAAATAGTTGCCTAGGAGTTTCGTAACAGGACTAGTGACCACGGAGACGGAGGTATCAGCACGTCCAATATTTCTCCCCAATTGGTTATGTAATTGTGTTTGCAAATGCACGAGTAACATTTGATACGTGTATTTCATATTTGCTAACAGGAAAACATTTTTGACACAGAATAAGTATTTAACTTTGCATGCAGGGTAGCAAAAAACGCTTTGTACTAGTACGATATTGGTGCGAGATACTGCTATGTTCTAATGCAAGTGTATCTGCATCCTCGGTATTGGTGGGAGGAGGTAATTGGTTTCTTCACGGCTTAGGATGACTAATGAAAGGCTACGACAAGAGTAAGAGAGTTGATCATAAGTACACGGACGAGGTAAGGGAGGGGAGGGGAGAGGAGGGGAGGGGAGGGGGGGGGTCTAATACATTGGTTGGGTGTTTCGAGCAATCTTGTGTTGGGTTACATCCTAAGCAATGGGCGTTCGTTCATGGGAGGGACACCAATGGCGACACTATGACATTATTTCACTCAGTATTAGTGGTTAATTGTCGTGGCTACAATAAGGAGAACTTGTATAAATTAAGTTATATATTCACATTTTGGGTAATTACATAACACTAGTGGAAAAATAAGGAAGGGCTGCGGTCAAAAATGTACCCTAAGGGGCGTTTTTGGCCGGCGGCCCTTTCTATAGCACCCTCCAATAGATAAGAAGGGTTGCGGTTTTCAACCGCTGACCACGGTTCGTGCCAAAAACGCCCTTCTAAGCTTGAAGGGCTGCGTTTTCGGCTTAAACCGCAGCCCTTCTTTAAATGAAGGGCTGGGATTTTAAGCCTAAACCGCAACCCTTTTAAAATGAAGGGTTGCGGTTTAGGCTTAAAACCGCAGCCCTTCACATTCAATTTTTTTTTTTTTTAAAATAAATTAAATCACTGACCCCCCACCCCCTACTAGCCCCCGGCCCCCCACGCGCCCCGCACCCCCACCCCCGCGCCCCAACACACCCCCGCCCACCCGAGCACCCCCCCCCGCCCCCCAAAGACACCTCCTCGCCCACCCCCAAAGCCCCCCACCCCCTACCCACCCCCGCGCCCCAAAGACACCCTTGCTCACCCCCGCCCCACCCCCGCCCACCCCAAGACCCCCCCCCCCCCGTCGCCCCGCACCCCACCCCCGCCACCCCCCGGACCCCCACCCCCCGCACTCCCACCCCCTGCCCCCCACCCCTGCCCCACACCCGCCCACCCCCGCACTCCCCCCCCGCCCCCCACCCCCATCCCACACATGCCCACCCCCGCACTCCCCCCCGCCCCGCCCCCACCCTGCCCTCAAACGTGGTGTGTTATTCATATAAACCTTGCAAAACAACCAAAGAATAAACACATAATATAAGAATTCAATCATTTACCGTAGTTAGTAGTTCTAAAAATGACATATACCTTCCTGAAATTCAATCAAAAACAAATGCAAACCTAAAACTCTACACACTAGTTATATTATACCTTATATTATCATATTGAAAAAGAAAATGGAGTTAAATGAAGTGATAAGTACGAATTAGATGCGAAAAGGTAAAAATAGGCCTAAAATGCCCTTCGTGTACGAAGGGCTGCGGTTTCTGGGCTAACCGCAGCCCTACATTAATAGGGCTGCGGTTAGCCTTAAAACCGCAGCCCTTCATACAGTTTGAAGGGCTGCGTTTTCTAGGTAACCGCAGCCCTTCACTAAAAGGGCTGCGGTTTTCAAGGAAACCGCAGCCCTTCAGACACGAAGGGCTGCGTTTTTCAAAAAACGCAGCCCTTCCAGCGCAACCCTTCCTTTTTTTTTCCCCTAGTGTAAGCATGTATTTTCCACAACAATTTGTGACAATAAGTTAACACAAAGCAGTGAATAATACATAGAACTATAAAAATTATCAATTGAAGTTAATTTTTTTTTGGAAATAAACCACTTCTATAGTACTACCTCCGTTTCTTTTTAATTGTTACACTTTGACATTTTACACTATTCACCAATTGCACTTTGATCCTCATTTAATTTGTGATTTATACGTGAATAAAAACATAGTCATGTGGGATCTTGTTTGATTCGTACGAGTATGTATTTTATTAATATGTACTTTTTATACATTTTACAAATACAAAACTAAAATTTTGAATTGGCATGTATGAAAAGTGTAGATGTAACAATTAAAAAGAAACGGAGGGAGTACAATATATTATGCATATTTCTGTTTCCTTTTTTTGGCAATTCCAAACATTGATATAGTATGTGGTAAAAATAAAAGTGGTACATAATTCACTAGTTCATAATTCTCTATTACATAGTTAATTATATAAATTTATCGATATGATTTCCTATTTTCATCAAATTTAACTTGCCCACAATTTTCCTTTCAACTAATAAATGCTTTGGGAATAGACACTTTAGTTGGACTTTTTCTTTTTTTCTTTCTCAAAATGGCACCATTTTCACAAACTGAAATTAAGTACCACTTCATTAATAGGGTGCCTCCAACAGTCACTTTTTTCCTATATAAGGTGAGGCATACTTCAATATTCTAATTAACCCCTCAAAATAAAAAAATGTCACACTCCTTATCCAAACAAAAACATGTCTTACAAGGGAAAGGAAAAAATGGTGGTGGCAGGACCATCCCGCCTCCGACCGCGCCGTCCTTCACCACAACCACCACTACCACCACCACCACCACCACCATCACCACCATCACCACTACAATTACCATCCTCTTCCTCATCCTCCTCCGCTCCTACATCATCATCATCCTCTCTCTCCTCCTCCAACGCTCCAACATCATCATCATCCTCTCTCTCCTCCTCCTCTTATAGTGAAAGGAAGAGGATGAGGGCCCTGCCTCCCTCCCCTCCATCATCGCAACACCACCATCAACACCCCCCCACTCATCATCATCATCATCCTCCTCCACCTCCACCTCCACCTCCACCTTCTCTGACTCTGCATCGGAGTTAGAACCGGACTCCGACAACTACAATCGAACACCGAAAAACTACAATCGGATTTACTGACATTTGTCGGTAAATCTGCAACAAGACTGGGTTTGATCATGCCCTTGCATGGCTTTCCCATGTCTTCTTTTGTCTAGGGTTCTTTTTTGTTTTGGTTTTTTTTATGCTTCTTTTTCTTGTTTTTGTCTGTAATTTGGCTCCATTAGTAGTAGGAGCAAATTATAGGTTGTAATAAATTAATATTAAGACTTTTATAATGACTCTATTATGATTGAAATATGTTTTTTCTTAAATTATCTCTCAAATTATTTATGCTTTTTCTTATGTTGTCTCAATTTAGATGAAAAATTGATAAAATAAAGTTAATTTGAATTTCATCGGCCTAAGCCTTCTTTTTAGTAGGTACTTATGAGTAAGACATCAAAAACTTGGCTTGCATGGCCTTCCTTCTCCCCTCCTTTTCTTTTAGTTTTCTTTTATTTTTTTTCTTTTATTTATTGACATGCCCATGTTCTGTAATTACATGATCTTATCAATGAAAATATATCATATATTTCTTCTACTTGACAAATTTCATTAAAGCAACTCTTCATGAAATATTTAATACACAAAACAAAATATGTATGCCCAAAGAATAAATGAAATTACATTTAAATAGATATTTGACACACAAAGTAAGATATATACAACCCTTTAAGTTAATTATTGAGACAAACACTTGTTGATATTGTGTGTAAGAAAACATTAATTATAGGCAATGAAATTCCTAGTAGGGTAGCAGGCAGTCTAATAGAATAGGGTCTAAATAAGTCTAATCACATTAGACGGATCTTGGAGAAAGAATAAACTCTCTCCCTCAATGGATGTTTTACATGCAAGAGTTCATCATGGGTAATGAATTGTGTAATTAAGAATGATGGCTTGCCATGTTCTTTGACATGACCCTAATTGTTTTAGGACCTTTTAAAAAAATAAACTTTCCGAAGCTAGTACAAAATTAAGGTTCTGATAAATAATATGTAGCTACGGAGAATTGAACACATGACCTTTAAAATGAAATGTGAGAGTTTAACCAGCAATTTTAGTCAATTTAAATGTTTAACATTAGAAAGTCTTATAAGCTTTATGACGATCTCTAACACTTGTATTAAGGTAATAACATTCTCTTACCCCAACTCCATTAAAATTGTTAATTTTATCCCCAATTCCTTAAGACTTTTTTCTTAAACAACTTATCATTCCATAACTTACATTTTTCAATTTTACACTAGACAGTATATTACGAAAAACTAATAAAATCAATAATGAAATTTATGAATGATAATAAATTTTATAATTGTGACTGACCCTGGGCATATCGTCTGGGCCAAAATACCGGTTATCGAAAAAGGCGTTCCTATCAAAGGAACGGTAGCACGTGGCACACTACTCAAGCTTCTAAAACACATGTTTATGACCTCATTAAAAAAATATTAACAAGGTGTAGTTACTAGGAAGCGAACACATGACCTTTCAAATGAAATGTGAGAGTTTAACCACCAATCAACTACAATTTCACTGTTTAATGTTTCAAAATAAAACATAATAAAGTCTTATAATTATATGTAAGTATGAGTACATAGACCAAGCCTTTTGATCTCTAACACTTGTATTAAGAAAATTAACGTTGTCTTACCCCCAGTCCATTGACATTTTTACTTTTATCCCCTATTTCTTGGAAGTATTTTTTAAAAATAATTTATCATGCCATAACTTGCATTTTCCAACTTCGCACTAGAAAGAAATTACGAAAAGCTAATAAAGTCAACTATATAAAACTTACGAATAATAACATATTTGATAATTGTAACTGCCCGCGGCATCTTCAATGCTTTATTTATAAAGCTAATAACGAAATGTGAGAGTTTAACCACTAATCCACAACAGATTCAATGCTTTATGTTCCAAATAGACAATCTTTTTTTATCTCTAACACTTTTATTAAGGTAATAACATTCTCTTTTTGGAACTCTATTTATTTTTAATGATTTGGCACTTCATAAGCACGACAAATGGCTTCTAATAAAGATGCCAAATGTTGGCTTTTGGAAAATTAGCCAATAATATAATATAAGATAAGTTAAGCTTAAAAAAAACGAAAATAATAGTAATATTTTTAGTCTGAGTCAAGTTGAATAATTAATTAGTGTCAAGTTGTCCAACATCATGTCATATCAGCAATAACTTCCATTCCCGGCTCCCTGAAGAAACCTATAAGGCAATAAGCCTTTAACATGCACTGTATCATTACGCCTATTTTATCACTTCCAATGTAGAACATTGACTTCACTAATCACGCAAACTTAATCAAGTTCTTTTGTACTTCAATTATATTTAATAAAGCAATTAATCATCAAATATTTGATACAAAAAATAAAACCTTAATTTTATACTACCATCTAAACACTAATGTGAGCGAAATAACTAGTTATTAGGCCCGGGCGATGCCCCGGGTTATTAATATTTTCATGTCAAAAGAGAGCATCTAATGTTGCATAGTTCATTGGTTAAAACTTTACTATATTAACTTGAGGTCACGTGATCGAATCATGTACGAAACATGTTTCTAGTTTTTTAATGTCTCTTGATGACATGGAACGAAACATCTAAAGGAACAGTGCCACGTGGCATATAGACTTGCTTCCGAACGCCTTTTAATATATTTGTATAGATGTCATTGAATAATCATTGGTGTCTCCTAAGAATGAATAGCAATTATCATAAAAAAAAGAATGAATAGCAATTGATCAATATAAACCTCGGTATCAAGAGAATACATATATATAATATCTAATTGATTACAAAGACAATAATACAATCTTGTTTCTTAAATTTTGGTTAATGAGTAAGAAACTAAGAATATAACATATGCAACTAAATGGTGTAGTGGTTAAATTGTATGAATATAGCAGATGAAAGGTAGGACACCCTATTAGTGTCGAATTAAGGACATGCCACAACATTTAATTTAATTTCGTTTAGTGGAGATAATAACATATTACTCCCTCCGTCCCAAAAAAATCTGAACACTTATTGGGACACGTATTTTAAGGTGATAAGTTGTAGTGTGGTTATCAAATGTTATTTTATGTAGAAAGTAGATGTGATAGGAGTTGATGGGATATTTTTTATTAGAGGAGAGATAAAGTTGGGTAACTTTTTATTGATAAAAGGTACAGTGTGGGCCAAAGGAGTGTAAAAGAAATAATATGTTAATAGTGGGACCATACCAAAAATGGGAGTGTTCAAACTAATTTGGGAAAAACATAAAAATAAAGTGTACAGACTATTCTGGGACGGTGGGAGTATTTGATAAGGCTATCATTTGTAAAGTCAGGTCATTTATTGAAATTAAACAACGATTTATATTTTATATAATAGTGGCAAATTAAGGACATCACACAACATTTAATTAAATTGCGTTCAGTGGAGATAATAACATATTTGATAAGGCTATCATTTGTAAAGTTAGGTCATTTATCATTTGTAAACCTTATTGGCTTATTATCCCATGGTGAGCCACTATGATCCGGGGGTTTCATCCATACTGAGACGCAAGAGCCATTGTGTTGTGTAGAATGTCTTGTCTCCTATGAATCAATAGTCATTGTGTTTGTCGCTATTATTTAATAACATGACCATGATATCTTAGGACATTACCTAAGGAAATCTACCTATTACTTGATTTCCACATTAATTCGTACGATATTCTAGGCCTAATGAGTTGAGTCATGTGCTTAAATCGACCAATGCAATGTCTATCATTTCTAATTAAGAGACACCAATGGTGAATATTGGACGTTATCTCATTAAAAGTAGTGGTTAGAGGGTTTCATCCAACCAAATATGCCCAAGATACAGAGCGTCGGAGGGTTTATTGATCGTTTGTCTCAATTGTTCTCTGCAATGAAATCATTCCAAGAAATACAATAACATCATCCCTCGTACCTTATCGACTTATTATCCCATGGTGAGCCAGTATGAACCTGGGGTTTCATCCATAATGAGATGCAAGAGCCATTGTGTTGTGTAGAATGTCTTGTCTCCTATGAATCAATAGTCATTGTGTTGGTCGCTAATATTTAAAGACATGACCCATGATATCTTAGGACATTAGCTAAGGAAAACTACCTATAATTTGATTTCCACATTAAGTCGTACGGTATTCTAAGCCTAAAGTGTTGGGTAATGTGAGTAAATCGAGCAATGCAATGTCTATTCCTAATTAAGAGACACCAATGGTGATTATTGTGTTGGGTCATGTGATTAAAATTTACTTAAGGAGTTACTAAATTCGTAAAGGACAATAGCCAATGTCTTAGGACGTGACCCAGTTTGGCGTTGGACATGTCCTGGGTCAATTTCCTTGGGAGAACAACTAATTCTCTCACACCAATAAATGATTGGTTACTTAAGGGACATGAGCAAAGAAGATTAGGACATAAATTATTACATGCTATGTATTTTGGCCATATTTGGTTGCATAAAATAAACCCTATAAGCACACTAGTGCAAAGTTGGTCTAAGGTAACATGTATAGAGTAACACTTTTCAAAATTCAAGTTTCTTGAATATGTACGTAACACCTTGGTAGCACTTTATTAATATGTAACACTTAATGTAATACTTTTTTAATAACACATTGATGTAGCACTTTTCAATTGAGTAACATTTTGATGTAACACTTTAAGGGAGGTAACACTTTTAAGTAAC
Source organism: Beta corolliflora (assembly GCA_947648045.1). NCBI lineage: Eukaryota > Viridiplantae > Streptophyta > Magnoliopsida > Caryophyllales > Amaranthaceae > Beta > Beta corolliflora. The sequence goes on from CANSZD010002712.1 coordinate 255,496, forward strand.
ACTTTGATATTTGTAACACATTTTAAAGTAACACTTTAGAATAGCTAATTTTTTAGAGTATAAGTATCTTTTTCTGTTTCGATTTTTTGTGCACCCCTTTACATTTTGGGACACCCAAAATGGAATACAAGCAATATAAATTGGGACGAATGGAGTAGTTATTTTAGAAGAAACTAATTTATATTTGTTAATTGTTATACAAATTTTCCTAAAATTATAGTAAATATAGAATTTCACAATGAGACGTGTCTAACTATGAGAGCGTCTCGGGTCTCACTTGTTAATCTTAAAAGGTAAACTTTTTATTTGCGCTCTTTTGTAAGTGACCATTCCACCTTTAGAACTTGTTTTTTTTTGGTGTAGAGAGAGCCAAAAGTACTATTAATTAGACGGAATTTGATCTCAGATTCTTGGCGCCACACCTTCCATGACTTTAACCAACTAAATTTGTTTTTTCTTAAACACGAACTAAATTAATTGACATCTACTTCTATCTAAAAATCAATTGAGCAAGAGTGTAAGATAGTCTATTCATAGTAATTTTCCTAAAACCAACCCACTCGGTTGCGGGAGCTCTAGAACTTCAAATGGGCAAAAAGTCGACACGAAGCTTGTGTTTAATGATATCGGTTTAGTGCACAAAAATCGCCGCTCTCCTTTTCTCTTCATTCAAAAACCAAAATTTCAGTAAACAAAAAACCCACAAAATTTCATGATAGTTGAATTCTATGGCATCCGATATTATGGTTTGGCCCAAAAGGGGGAAAAGCATAAGAGTAAAAATAAATGGAGACTACTTTCGAAGCATTCACCTTCTACCCTAGATTCCTTAATCAATACTTTGGATGATGGTTGTCTCATGCACATTTTCGGTTTTCTCTCTCTTATTCCTGGTTTATTCCTTTTCCCCTAAATTAAAATTCTCCAATTTGCAATAATATTATTTCGGTTTCAAAACCCTAATTGATTGTTCAATTGGTTTTTGCTTACCTTCATGATGTGATTTTAGTGCATTTTAAATTGATTGAAGGTAGACCCACATTGAATTTTGGGGGGATTTGCTTGTTTTGAGTGTTTAATTGTGATTTTTCGTTAATTGGGGTTGATTGAGGCCGAAAGTCTAGGTTTTTGTGAGTGGGTTTTCGCGTTTTGGGCTTGTGTAATTGTTGTGAAAAAATTAATTTTTGACATTAGATTTGCGAACTTCTATTATGGATTATATGCTCAAATTGCATAATTTGTGAAATTCTTGCGGTTAGCGGTCTTGAATTTCAATTAGTTCGAGAATTTGTGGCTGAATGCTAGTTATTAGTTGATTTTGTGTATGAGAAATTTTGTTGATTTAATAGTCCGAGCTTGTCATTCTTCGTAGTGGGATTGACAAACCACCGGTGGCAAGAAGGACCAAATCTTTATTGGTGATATAAGTACTAAACAGAGGAGAAGGAACACAACTTGATGTGAAAGATGATTCTTACTTTAATGTATGTATGTTTTTAAGTATTCTTATATTTTTTCCTCCGAATTTATCATCTATCTTTTACCCCTTATCGATATTTGTTAATTTACATGTGAAGCTCACCTTCATCCGGTATGTCGCCCAAAACTAAGAGGACCTAGAGGCTTGGATGTTCCCGATATACAACACAAGGTTGTGCTAACCGATTTTGGTCTTCCGTTCTATAAGTTGCCACAAGTGACTTTTGATGAAGCATTACCCGACATCAAAATGCTCTTACCTTTAACATTCTTGATAAAAAAATCGGCAAGGTATGTACATTTATTTTCCTTGAAGCGTCTTGTATTTATATCCTTGTTTACATGAATATTGACTTTTAAGTAGTTTGCACCTGAAATAGGGTTGTTGCACTCTAGAAGTGGTAGGACATTTCGTTTCTATTTATGCCATCAACTTTTGGTCGTTTGATATGTTGTCCTCCTTAAGCTTTAGCTTTCGTTTGTGACGCAAAGAAAGAAGAAGAGACCATAAGTTCTTGACTAAAGAACAAACAACCATTGCAAAAGTTTCCTTTTTCTACGATCCAGGTTCCGGTGTTCCCCCTAGACCATAAGTTCTCGAGTAAAGAACAAACAACCATTACAATAGTGTGCATTCTTACCATCATTGTTACTCCTCATCACGTGTATACCTCTTGTTTAAAGGATGGTTAAACAACTCATTAAGGGGTTCATTGGCGAAAACCATAAATGCTTCTCTTCAAGTAAAAATTGAGAGACTTTAACTCTTATTGATCCAATAGGGAGGATAGTGTTGTTATTTTGGTTCTTATTGATCCATTAGCGATAGTGCTCTTAATGATCCAATAGAGAGACTTTAACTCTTATTGACCCATTGGCGAAAAAGTCATGGAGAAGAATTGATCCAAGCCATTAATTGTTTGAAAACTAAAGTGGGATAGTGCTAGCTATTGTTTTGGCTTTTGTAATAACGCAAAGATTTAAATGGAGGGTCGTTGTTTTGGCTTTAGCAAGAATTCATCTCTATTCTCTCGTTATCAAATAAGACTTTGATGATTCTTTTTTTTTCTTACCGCAGTATGATGAAGATTTACGGGTTAGAGTACCAAGTAGGCATGATGCTTCTGGGAAACATGCATGCATGGATAAGGCGATGGAATCGAAGACCAAAGAAAGAAATTACCTTAAGATTGATTTAGGTTTATTTTAGGAGAGTTATATATATTATGACCGGATTTCGGATCAACTATTTATATTATAGTCTGTTTCCAATTGATGAATCCTAACTCTTTGGCTCATTCTTTACGATAACCGTTGAGCATTTGTACTCATTTATTTCTATAATATCATTTTATTTTCTCTTCGTTTATTATGTTTGTAAATTTTAGTATTATTATAATTGTATATGTGCCGACACATTAAAAAAATGTTACTATAAGACATGTGAAATAGAAGTGTTACTATAAAGCTGCCTAATAAAAAGTATTGCCTAATATCAAATAAAGTGTTACATATTCCGACTTAAAATGATACGTAATATCTAACAAAGTGTTACTATAAATAAAGAGATGACATAGAAAATGCTACTATAGATGAAAAAGTGTTACATAAAAAATTATGAGTAGTATTATATAAATGCTACATTAGTTTAAAAACGTGTTACATTAGAGAAATTTGAGTAACACTTAAGAAAGTGAAACATTAGCATTGGAAAGTGTTACCTTAAAGCATAGGTAGCACGGGCAGATGTTTCACTTACAAAAGTGTTACCTATTGTCTAAAGCAACACTTTTAGGCTTTTAAGTAACACTTTTGGGGTGATACTTTAGGTCAATTATGCACTAGTGGCACGAGAATTATTTTTAGGTTTAAGGTTTCTCTTGACAACAAAAAATTTAAAAGGTTGTTTTTGACAAAAAGTTGCTTATAAAAGGTTGTTTTTAACAAATTTGTCTTCAATTTCGCACTACACAAAATATTACGAAAAGCTAATGTTTGATAATTGTCACTGACCCGGGGCAACGCCCTTGCCAATATACTAGTTTTTATTAATTTCAAACTCTATACATTTTCATTTATTAATATTTTACTTCATAACTGTAAAACGAAAAATTAATTGGTTTAGTGGTTCTTCGTCCTAGGGGAGGATTGCTGGGTATACATACAAAGTCCCACATCGGGGAGATAAGAAAGAGTTACCTAGTTTATAAGAGTTCACCAACTTCATTAGTATGAGGCCTTTTGGCGTGGGCCCTACAATGACTTCAATTTTGCACTAGATAAAATTTTACGAAAAAGCTATAAAATCAACCACAAAGTACAAAAGTTTTAAATAATAATATTTTAGATAATTGTGACTGGCCCGGGGAATCGCACGACCTAAAAACTTGTTTTTGTTAGTTTGGAACTCTATTTATTTGTATGACAATGATTTGGCACTTCATAAGCACGCCAAATGGCGTCTTATAAAAATGTCAAATGTTGCGACCTCGTACGGTGCCTTTTTTTTAAAGTGTACACGACATGTTTTTTTACGACCTTATTATTTACTCTGATCTCCTTATTATTTATGTTTGAAGTGTATACGACATGTTTTTTTTATAATAAATCCAATCTTATCTAATAATTTCTTATGTAAAAAGTTTTATAGCGCCAAACTTGTTTATTCTTAACCTTTATTTTCGTCACATAAAGGAGTTAATGCCTTATATTTTCTTTTGTTTAGTGTCTTATATTTACTTTTTCTTTGTTTTATCATTTGTGATCTTTTTTTTTAAAAATTGCATACTGACAATACTCATAATGAATAGTTTTGTTCAAACTTTTTTTTTTCTGTATATCCACCAATTTAATCACACCACCAATTTAATCACATATTGCCCCTTTAAAAAAACGATGGAGAAGTTAAAATTACCCAATTAACACAATTCCACCAATTATAGCTAATTTGTTGTTATCAAGGGAAGTTTATTAAGCAGCATGCCATTATTGTCATCCACTTCAGTTAATTACCTTAATCATTGCTATAGAAATTGGGTATTGAATCGTTTATCAGTCTATAGGTTCTTTCGACAACTGTTTTCTAGACGTTTCTGATTGAAATTAATATTGTGCAGTTTTAAAAATAAATTAATGTTATGCAGTTTTTAAAAACATCCGTGAGTAATATTAACTGCATGCTCATACCACACCATTTAACTGCCATACCCATTAGTATCCTCGATGTCTATATATAGGCAATTCGTAAGTTAAGTACCATAGTTACCGTACCCATTTCTTCAAAATAAATATTAGAAAATACCATACCCATACTTGTGCACAAAGAAATTTCTCTTAGATATTAACATATCGATGGAGCAGAAGCAAAGTACCAATTCCAACAAAGATTATCTAGCCGAGAATAAGGAAAAATCTGTAAATTTTTCTTCAGATGATATACTTATACATCTTGCATTTTTGTATTGTACTATAACATGGTATACTTATTCAGATTGCATTTTTTATTTTTCTAACAGGAAAATCAAATTGTTCTCATGCAGGAGGAAACGGAGAAGGCGAAGAACAAACGTAAATTTCAATATGAACAAGGGTGTGATCATCCAACTGCCGCGAAGAAGATTTTACTTCAGAAAGTAAAATTAATAATATACTCATTATGTTTTAGAGTTAAATCGGTATTGCAGCCAAAAAATTCTTGTACTAAATACTTTTTTTTTTCCTGCCACAAGCGATGGGCATGCAAAAGAATGCCAATGTTTGGTCCAGGAGTGTCATCAAAATCAAACAATGTTGAAGACGAATTTTACGCCTGCAACTGCATTAAAATGCTGAGAAGGGAAGAGCGGAAGACTGCATGGGATGCCCTGAAACTAGCAAAAGATTTGTAGTTCAGTTATGCAAGTGGCATTCCATTTATGACGACGTACCACAAGGATCGGGATTCATCAAAATCCAAGGCATAATGGAAAATATTTATATACGTTTGTCGGAGAAGGATCTTGTGCGGCTTATGTTGGCATGTAGGGAGTGGGGACTTAGCATCCCATATTGGAGGAATGACATTGCTACAAAACGTTGGTATGGAGGTAATCCACGTATATCTAGACCAACGCGGAGAATGGATGACAATCCACCAACACTGCCCTCAAGCCCTAACGAAGCCAACAGTGTTGACGATGAAAGAGATGGCAAATCCTCGAAGGGTGATATGTTGGCGTAGAAAATAAGTTCTTTTATATGTATTTGTGTTATTTATTTTGTATTTTTGTCTGGTGTGTACATCGGTCTTGCAATATGATTAAAGTTAGTAAGATGACATAGTGTCCTAAAATTCTTGTCTTCATTACGTTACATGCTTTTTTTAACATTCATTATCAGTTTTGTCAGTATGTAATTTTAAACAAAAAAACAAAACAAATTATAAGATACTAACTCCTTTATTTGAAGAAAAAAATTAATAATTTCAATAAATGACATGACTTTACAGTTTACAAATGATGACCTTATAAAATATGTTATTATCTCCTCTTGACGTAACATAATTAAATTAAGACATTACGCTAAGCCTAAAATGTTGGGTTCCTTTCTTGTTTTTTCATATTAATTAAATTATTATCTCCTTATTTGGAAGTTTCATATTAATTTGACTATGTTTTCTCTCTATCTCTCTCCTTATCACATGGGTCCCTTTTTTCATCTCTCTCTATTTCTCTCATGTCCTTAAAAAATGTGCAAGTGCAACCCCTACATGTTGTAATTAAGGGCTAGGTGAACGACTTTTAATATATTAGTACAGATATACCTAGTGTATAAGAGTTCACTAACTGCATTAGTATGAGGCCACTGAGGAAGGAGCCCAGAAACAAATGCATGCGGGCTAAAAGGCTACAATACAGATGATAATTTCGTATTTGGGCATGACCCATGTTGGATTGGGACATGTCCTGACACAATTTCGTTCTGAGAACAAACCAATCTCTCACACCAATACTACTTCTCTATGGGTTATGAGATAAGCAGATAAAGACATAAACCAATACATATGATTCTTCGGAGATGGTTTTAGGACATGCCCAGGATGGCTTGGGTTGGGACATGTAATGGGTAAATCATTATCATAGAAATATATAGAGTTCGAAATTAATAAAAACCAGTACTTTGGCTCGGGTGATGCCCCGAGTCAGTTACAATTATCAAATAGTAGCTTCTCGTAATATTTTGTCTAGTGCGAAATTGAAAAATGGACGTTATGACATGATAACTTGTTTAAGAAAAAACTTCCAAGGAATTGGGGATAAAATTAACAATTTTAGTGGAATTAGGGCAAGAGAATGTTATTACCATAATAAAAGTGTTACTGATCGTATAAAATCTTATCTAATGTAAGACTTTATAATGTTAAACATTGAAATGGTGATTATTGGACATTACTTCATTCAGAGCAGTGGTTATAAGGTTTATTTCATGCGACTAAATATGGCCTAGATACATAGCATGTAATAGTTTATGTGCTAATCTTCTTAACTCATGTCCTTAAAGTAACCAATATTTTATTGGTGTGAGAGATTTGTTTGTTGTGCGAAGAAAATAGACCCAGGACATGTCCAATGACATACCGGCCATGTCCTAAAACATGGGCCATTATGATTTAGGAATTAGTAACGCCTTTTAAGTAACATTTTGGCTATTATCATTTAGGAGAGAGTTAGCAATAAGCCTTTTATTAGGACCTTCAAAAAATTAAGACTTATTAGGTGATGTTCGAAGAAAATAAAAGGACAAGTCGTAAGTGAAAATAAAACGCGGCCCTGAGCAAATTACAAATAAGAGAAATAACTTTTTTGGCTATTATAATTAAGGAGAGAGTTAGCAATAAGCCTTTTATTAGGACCTTTTAAAAAATTAAGACTTATTAGGTTATGTTCCAAGAAAATAAAAAGACAAGTCGTAAGTGAAAATAAAACGCGGCCCTGACCATGTAATAGTTTATGTGCTAATCTTCTTACCTCATGTCGCTAAAGTAACCAATATTTTATTGGTGTGAGAGATTTGTTTGTTCTCCCAAGGAAATTGACCCAGGATATATCCAACGTCATACCGGTGTTGTCCTAAAACATTGGCTATTATCATTTGAGAATTAGTAACGCCTTTTAAGCCTTTTATTAGGGCCTTTTAAAAAATTAAGACTTATTAGGTGATGTTCAAAGAAAGTAAAAGGACAAGTCGTAAGTAAAAATAAAACGCGGCCCTGAGCAAATTACAAATAAGAGAAATAATTTTTTGGCTATTATCATTTAGGAGAGAGAGTTAGCAATAAGCCTTTTATTGGGACCTTTTAAAAAATTAAGACTTATTAGGTTATGTTCCAAGAAAATAAAAGGATAAATCGTATGTGAAAATAAGACGCGGCCCTGAGCATGTAATAGTTTATGTGCTAATCTTCTTAGCTCATGTCCTTAAAGTAACCAATATTTTATTGATGTGAGAGATTTATTTGTTCTCCCAAGGAAATTGACCCAAGACATGTCCAACGCCATACCGGTCATGTCCTATAACATTGGCTATTATCATTTGAAAATTAGTGACGCCTTTTAAGCCTTTTATTAGGACCTTTTAAAAAATTAAGACTTATTTGGTCATGTTCCAAGAAAAAAAGGGCAAGTCGTAAGTGAAAATAAAACGCAGCCCAGAGCAAATTACAAAACAGAGAAACAACTCATGTCGTTAAAGTAACCAATATTTTATTGGTGTGAGAGATTTATTTGTTCTCCCAAGGAAATTGACCCAGGACATGTCCTAAAACATTGGCTATTATCATTTGAGAATTAGTAACGCCTTTTAAGCCTTTTATTCACATATGATTATTCTTAAAACACGTTAATGTGATTCCTCGTATCTTAACGTATACAAATTAATGAACTAAGGGTTTCATACGTACCTAAACTAAATCCTAGACAAAATAAGAAGGGGGTTTGATAATAAAAAAACTATCATAATTCTTTTGCATATTGGGTAATTTACAGCTGAATCGTATTTTGTGAAAAAAGGTCCAATAGTTTGAACAAGTGTAAATTAAGTCATTATTTTATGACAAGGATCTCTTGGGATCATTTTTTAAAGTATAAGGACATGTCCTAAACCAGCTTAGGTCATGTCCTTAAAAGATTGGCCATGTCCTAAAAGACTCCAAGTACTTTACATGGGATGAGGTGAAACCTCCAGAGTTGTGGACTCATATGTAAGCAAGAGGCTTAGGCAAAAGAACGAGAATGTTTTGTTTTGAGTAGTAGATTTGCTTCTAATGGCCATGTCATATTGAGGTTTTAATCCGATAGTGAAGCAAATAACGATGACAAGTGATGATCGTTATGCTCTAAAGTATAAAGCATACATAAGTTACTTCTATTGGTCAATTTTTGGGCATGACCAAACTTTTAGGACATGACCCAAACAGGTTAAGGACATGTCCTAAAACTTGATTGTTCGAAACTAAACCAGACGCGAATAGAGTGGATGACTTCATAGCATGCAAAGGTAACTCTTACACATCTTACTTTGGCTTAAAATATTCGATAAAGATTGTATTTTAATCATATAAATAAATAAGCTAGAATAATCCTTATTTAAAATTTTAACCTAAATAATACTAAATCAAGCATCCTTCCCTATTATCTTCCACAAAACCAAAAAAAAAAAAAAAAAAAAAATAACAAAAATTAATTAATAATAATAATAATAATAATAATAATAATAATAATAATGATAATAATAATAATAATAATAATAATGATAATAATAATAATAATAATAATAATAATAATAATAATAATAATAATAATAATAATAATAATAATAATAATAATAATAATAATAATAATAATAATAATAATAATAATAACAAGATTAGGTGATGTTCCAAGAAAATTAAAGGACAAGTCGTAAGTGAAAACAAAACGCGGCCCAGAGCAAATTACAAAAAAGAGAAATACTCAGCTCCCCAGCAAGGGGAACCGATCTCGCTGCCCTGAGCATGTAATAGTTTATGTTTACGCCTTTTAAGCCTTTTATTAGGACTTTTTAAAAAATTAAGACTTATTAGGTGATGTTCCAAGAAAATAAAACGACGAGTCGTAACTCGTAAGTGAAAATAAAACGCGGCCCAGAGCAAATTACTTCGAATGAGATAACGTCCAATAATGACCATTGGTGTCTCTTAATTAGGAATGAGCAGACATTGCATTGGTCGATTTAAGCACATGACCCAACACTTTAGGTTTAAAATACCGTACGACATAATGTGGAAATCAAATAATTGGTAGATTTCCTTAGGGTCATGTCCTAAGATATCATGGGTATGTCTTTAAATAATAGCAACCAACACAATGACTATTGATTCATAGGAGACAAGACTTCTACACAACACAATGGCCCAAGCGTCTCAGTATGGATGAAACCCCCGGACCATAGTGGCCCACCATGGGATAATAAGCAGATAAGGTATGTGGGATGAAGTTATTGTATTTCTTGGAATATTTTATTCGGAGATAACAATTGAGACAAACGATCAATAAACCCTCCGACGCTCTGTATCTTGGGCATATTTGGTTGGATGAAACCCTCTAACCACTACTTTGAATGAGATAACATCCAATAATCACCATTGGTGTCTCATAATTAGGAATGAATACACGACATTATTGCATTGGTTGATTTAAGCACATGACCCAACACAAAGGCTTAGAATACCGTAAGACTTAATGTGGAAATCAAATAATAGGTAGATTTCCTTAGGGTCATGTCCTAAGATATCATGGGTTTAAATAATAGCGACCAACACAATGACTATTGATTCATAGGAGACAAGACATTCTACACAGCACAATGGCTCTTGCATCTCAGAATGGATGAAACCCTCGGACTAGACTAGTTCAATGGGCCGGGTCGGATCGGGTCGGGCTATGCTGTATCAGGGTCGGGTCTGAGGTCGCTGGTAACGGGTCGGGTCGGGTCAAGGGCTAGATTGACCGGACCGGACCCTGACCCGATTTTTTAGAGTAAAATTAGAATAAGCTTCCCAAAATCGAATTCCAAAACTCTGATTTAAAACCTGTTTCCATCATGATATTGAGCTTGAAATATATTACCAAATCAAAAACAAAATATGAGCAGCATATCAAATTAATTAACATTAGAGTTTGCTAAGAGAAAAATTGCATTCGCGGAAATCAGGAAAACCTTTTATTTAGCGAATACAATACACCAGGAGAAAAGAAGCTGAACTATGAGAACAAGCTAAAGAAATTTTTAAGACATCAGAAACATCTTAATGAGATTGAAAGTTTTTAAGATTCAAACATAGGGTCCAAATGATTCATAAAAAGACGATACATATACTATATGAGGACTATATCTTACACATTAAGCGACAAATTAACACATTTCTGACGGTCTTAGGAAGAATACTAAGAAACGAGGAGCTTTTCAGAAGCTACAGCAAAGCAAAAAAAATATGAACTCTCAGATATATCTATTGGTATATCAAATTTGACCCTTTTTTGACCCGACCCGACCCAATAATTCATTATTAGGGTCGGACTTTGTACGACCCGACCCTATTTTAATTGGGCCGGGTCATGACCCTATAATATAGGTTCAGGTCAAGGGCTTTTTTTGGGGACCCGACCCATTGAACTGGTTTACCCCGGACCATAGTGGCTCGCCATGGGATAATAAGCAGATAAGGAACGTGGGATGACGTTATTGTATTTCTTGGAATATTTTATTCGGAGATAACAATTGAGACAAACGATCAATAAATCCACCGACGCTCTGTATCTTGGGCATATTTGGTTGGATGAAACCCTCTAACCACTACTTTGAATGAGATAACGTCCAATAATCGCCATTGGTGTCTCTTAATTAGGAATGAATACACGACATTATTGCATTGGTCGATTTAAGCACGTGACCCAACAAAAAGGTTTAGAATACCGTAAGACTTAATGTGGAAATCAAATAATAGGTATATTTCCTTAAGGTCATGTCCTAAGATATGATGGGTATGTCTTTAAATAATAGCGACCAACACAATGACAATTGATTCATAGGAGACAAGACATTCTACACAGCACAATGGCTCTTGCGTCTCAGAATGGATGATACCCCCGGACCATGGTGGCTAACCATGGGATAATAAGCAGATAAGGAACGTGGGATGACGTTATTGTATTTCTTGGAATATTTTATTCAGAGATAACAATTGAGACAAACGATCCATAAATCCTCCAATGCTCTGTATCTTGGGCATATTTGGTTGGATGAAACCCAGTAACCACTACTTTAAATGAGATAACGTCCAATAATCACCATTGGTATCTCTTAATTAGGAATGAATACACGACATTATTGCATTGGTCAATTTAAGCACATGACCCAACACTTTAGACTCTGAATACCGTACGACTTAATGTGGAAATCAAACAATAGGTAGATTTCCTTAGGGTCATGTCCTAAGATATCATGGGTATGTCTTTAAATAATACTGACCAACACAATGACGATTGATTCATTGGAGACAAGACTTCTACACAACACAATGGCTCTTGCGTCTCAGTATGGAAGAAACCCCCGGACCATAGTGGCTCCCCATGGGATAATAAGCAGATAAGGTACGTGGGATGACGTTATTGTATTTCTTGGAATATTTTATTCGGAGATAACAATTGAGACAAACGATCAATAAACCCTCCGACGCTCTGTATCTTGGGCATATTTGGTTGGATGAAACCCTCTAACCACTACTTTGAATGAGATAACGTCCAATAATCACCATTGGTGTCTCTTAATTAGGAATGAATACACGACATTATTGCATTGGTCGATTTAAGCACATGACCCAACACAAAGGCTTAGAATACCGTAAGACTTAATGTGGAAATCAAATAATAGGTAGATTTCCTTAGGGTCATGTCCTAAGATATCATGGGTATGTCTTTAAATAATAGCGACCAACACAATGACTATTGATTCATAGGAGACAAGACATTCTACACAGTACAATGGCTCTTGCTTCTCAGAATGGATGAAACCCTCGGACTAGACCAGTTCAATGGGCCGGGTCGGATCGGGTCGGGCTATGCTGTATATGGGTCGGGTCTGAAGTCGTTAGTAACGGGTCGGGTTGGGTCAAGGGCTAGATTGACCCGACCCGACCCTGACCCGATTTTTTAGAGTAAAATTAGAATAAGCTTCCCAAAATCTAATTCCAAAACTCTGATTTAAAACCTGTTTGAATCATGATATTGAGCATGAAATATATTACCAAATCTAACACAAAATATGAGCAGCATATCAAATTAATTAACATTAGAGTTTGCTAAGAGAAAAATTGCATTCGCGGAAATCAGGAAAACCTTTTATTTAGCGAATACAATACACCAGGAGAAAAGAAGCTGAACTATGAGAAGCAAGCTAAAGAAAATTTTAAGACATAAGAAACATCTTAATGAGATTGAAAGTTATTAAGATTCAAACATAGGGTCCAAATGATTCATAAAAAGAAGATACATTTACTATATGAGGACTATATCTTACACATTAAGCGACAAATTAACACATTTCTGACGGTCTTAGGAAGAATACTAAGAAAGCGAGGAGCTTTTCGAAGCTACAAAGCAAAGCAAAAAAATATGAACTCTCGGATATATCTATTGGTATATCAAATTTGACCCTTTTTTGACCCGACCCGACCCGATAATTCATTATTAGGGTCGGGACCTGCACGACCCGACCCTATTTTAATTGGGTCGGGTCATGACCCTATAATATAGGTTCGGGTCTAGGGCTTTTTTGGGGTCCCGACCCATTGAACAAAGTTTACCCCTGGACCATAGTGGCTCACCATGGGATAATAAGCAGATAAGGAACGTGGGATGACGTTATTGTATTTCTTGGAATATTTTATTCGAAGATAACAATTGAGACAAATGATCAATAAATCCACCGACGCTCTGTATCTTGGGCATATTTGGTTGGATGAAACCCTCTAACCACTACTTTGAATGAGATAACGTCCAATAATCACCATTGGTGTCTCTTAATTAGGAATGAATACACGACATTATTGCATTGGTCGATTTAAGCACATGACCCAACAAAAAGGTTTAGAATACCGTAAGACTTAATGTGGAAATCAAATAATAAGTATATTTCCTTAAGGTCATGTCCTAAGATATGATGGGTATGTCTTTAAATAATAGCGACCAACACAATGACAATTGATTCATAGGAGACAAGACATTCTACACAGCACAATGGCTCTTTCGTCTCAGAATGGATGATACCCCCGGACCATAGTGGCTCACCATGGGATAATAAGCAGATAAGGAACGTGGGATGACGTTATTGTATTTCTTGGAATATTTTATTCGGAGATAACAATTGAGACAAACGATCCATAAATCCTCCAACGCTCTGTATCTTGGGCATATTTGGTTGGATGAAACCCAGTAACCACTACTTTAAATGAGATAACGTCCAATAATCACCATTGGTGTCTCTTAATTAGGAATGAATACACGACATTATTGCATTGGTCGATTTAAGCACATGACCCAACACTTTTGGCTTAGAATACGACTTAATGTGGAAATCAAATAATAGGTAGATTTCCTTAGGGTCATGTCCTGAGATATCATGGGTATGTCTTTAAATAATAGCGACCAACACAATGACTATTAATTCATAGGAGACAAGACATTCTACACAGTACAATGGCTCTTGCTTCTCAGAATGGATGAAACCCTCGGACTAGACCAGTTCAATGGGCCGGGTCGGATCGGGTCGGGCTATGCTGTATAAGGGTCGGGTCTGAGGTCGTTGGTAACGGGGTCGGGTCGGGTCAAGGGCTAGATTGACCCGACCCGACCCTGACCCGATTTTTTAGAGTAAAATTAGAATAAGCTTCCCAAAATCTAATTCCAAAACTCTGATTTAAAACCTGTTTTCATCATGATATTGAGCTTGAAATATATTACCAAATCTAACACAAAATATGAGCAGCATATCAAATTAATTAACATTAGAGTTTGCTAAGAGAAAAATTGCATTCGCGGAAATCAGGAAAACCTTTTATTTAGCGAATACAATACACCAGGAGAAAAGAAGCTGAACTATGAGAAGCAAGCTAAAGAAAATTTTAAGACATAAGAAACATCTTAATGAGATTGAAAGTTATTAAGATTCAAACATAGGGTCCAAATGATTCATAAAAAGAAGATACATTTACTATATGAGGACTATATCTTACACATTAAGCGACAAATTAACACATTTCTGACGGTCTTAGGAAGAATACTAAGAAAGCGAGGAGCTTTTCAGAAGATACAGCAAAGCAAAAAAAATATGAACTCTCAGATATATCTATTGGTATATCAAATTTGACCCTTTTTTGACCCGACCCGACCCGATAATTCATTATTAGGGTCGGACCCTGTACGACCCGACCCTATTTTAATTGGGTCGGGTCATGACCCTATAATATAGGTTCGGGTCTAGGGGTTTTTTTGGGGTCCCGACCCATTGAACAGGTTTACCCCGGACCATAGTGGCTCACCATGGGATAATAAGCAGATAAGGAACGTGGGATGACGTTATTGTATTTCTTGGAATATTTTATTCGAAGATAACAATTGAGACAAACGATCAATAAATCCACCGACGCTCTGTATCTTGGGCATATTTGGTTGGATGAAACCCTCTAACCACCTTTTTGAATGACATAACGTCCAATAATCACCATTGGTGTCTCTTAATTAGGAATGAATACACGACATTATTGCATTGGTCGATTTAAGCACATGACCCAACAAAAAGGTTTAGAATACCGTAAGACTTAATGTGGAAATCAAATAATAGGTATATTTCCTTAAGGTCATGTCCTAAGATATCATGGGTATGTCTTTAAATATTAGCGACCAACACAATGACTTTTTCTTCATAGGAGACAACACATTCTACACAGCACAATGGCTCTTGCGTCTCATAATGGATGATACCCCCTGACCATAGTGGCGCACCATGGGATAATAAGAAGATAAGGAACGTGGGATGACGTTATTGTATTTCTTGGAATATTTTATTCGGAGATAACAATTGAGACAAATGATCCATAAATCCTCCAACGCTCTGCATCTTGGGCATATTTGGTTGGATGAAACCCAGTAACCACTACTTTAAATGAGATAACGTCCAATAATCACCATTGGTGTCTCTTAATTAGGAATGAATACACGACATTATTGCATTGGTCAATTTAAGCACATGACCCAACACTTTAGACTCTGAATACCGTACGACTTAATGTGGAAATCAAACAATAGGTAGATTTCCTTAGGGTCATGTCCTAAGATATCATGGGTATGTCTTTAAATAATACCGACCAACACAATGACGATTGATTCATAGGAGACAAGACTTCTACAAAACACAATGGCTCTTTCGTCTCAGTATGGAAGAAACCCCCGGACCATAGTGGCTCCCCATGGGATAATAAGCAGATAAGGAACGTGGGATGACGTTATTGTATTTCTTGGAATATTTTATTCGGAGATAACAATTGAGACAAACGATCAAAAAATCCTCCGACGCTCTGTATCTTGGGCATATTTGGTGGGATGAAACCCTCTAACCACTACTTTGAATGAGATAACGTCCAATAATCACCATTGGTGTCTCTTAATTAGGAATGAATACACGACATTATTGCATTGGTCGATTTAAGCACATGAGCCAGCACAAAGGCTTAGAATACCATAAGACTTAATGTGGAAATCATATAATAGGTAGATTTCCTTAGGGTCATGTCCTAAGATATCATGGGTATGTCTTTAAATAATAGCGACCAACACAATGACTATTGATTCATAGGAGACAAGACATTTAACACTGTACAATGGCTCTTGCGTCTCAGAATGGATGAATTCCTCGGACTAGACCAGTTCAATGGGCCGGGTCGGATCGGGTCGGGCTATGCTGTATAAGGGTCGGGTCTGAGGTCGTTGGTAACTGGTCGGGTCGGGTCAAGGGCTAGATTCACCCGACCCGACCCTGACCCGATTTTTTAGAGTAAAATTATAATAAGCTTCCCAAAATCTAATTCCAAAACTCTGATTTAAAACCTGTTTGCATCATGATATTGATCTTGAAATATATTACCAAATTAAACACAAAATATGAGCAGCATATCAAATTAATAAACATTAGAGTTTGCTAAAAGAGAAATTGCATTCGCGGAAATCAGGAAAACCTTTTATTTAGCGAATACAATACACCAGGAGAAAAGAAGCTGAACTATGAGAAGCAAGCTAAAGAAATTTTTAAGACATCAGAAACATCTTAATGAGATTGAAAGTTATTAAGATTCAAACATAGGGTCCAAATGATTCATAAAAAGACGATACATATACTATATGAGGACTATATCTTACACATTAAGCGACAAATTAACACATTTTTGACGGTCTTAGGAAGAATACTAAGAAAGCGAGGAGCTTTTCAGAAGCTACAGTAAAGCAAAAAAAATATGAACTCTCAGATATATCTATTGGTATATCAAATTTGACCCTTTTTCGACCCGACCCGACCCGATAATTCAATATTAGGGTCGAACCCTGTACGACCCGACCCTATTTTAATTGCGTCGGGTCATGACCCTATAATATAGGTTCGGGTCAAGGGCTTTTTTTGGGGACCCGACCCATTGGTCGATTTAAGCACATGACCCAACAAAAAGGTTTAGAATACCGTAAGACTTAATGTGGAAATCAAATAATAGGTATATTTCCTTAAGGTCATGTCCTACGATATCATGGGTATGTCTTTAAATAATAGCGACCAACACAATGACAATTGATTCATAGGAGACAAGACATTCTACACAGCACAATGGCTCTTGCGTCTCAGAATGGATGATACCCCCGGACCATAGTGGCTCACCATGGGATAATAAGCAGATAAGGAACGTGGGATGACGTTATTGCAATTTCTTGGAATATTTTATTCGGAGATAACAATTGAGACAAACGATCCAATAATCCTCCAACGCTCAGTATCTTGGGCATATATGGTTGGATGAAGCCCAGTAACCACTACTTTAAATGAGATAACGTCAAATAATCACCATTGGCGTCTCTTAATTAGGAATGAATACACTACATTATTGCATTGGTCGATTTAAGCACATGACCCAACAAAAATGTTTAGAATACCGTAAGACTTAATGTGGAAATTAAATAATAGGTATATTTCCTTAAGGTCATGTCCTAAGATATCATGGGTATGTCTTTAAATATTAGCGAACAACACAATGACAATTGATTCATAGGAGACAACACATTCTACACAACACAATGGCTCTTGCGTCTCATAATGGATGATACCCCCGGACCATAGTGGCTCACCATGGGATAATAAGCAGATAAGGAACGTGGTATGACGTTATTGTATTTCTTGGAATATTTTATTCGAAGATAACAATTGAGTCAAACGATACATAAATCCTCCAACGCTCTGCATCTTGGGCATATTTGGTTGGATGAGACCCAGTAACCACTACTTTAAATGAGATAACTTCCAATAATCACCATTGGTGTCTCTTAATTAGGAATGAATACACGACATTATTGCATTGGTCAATTTAAGCACATGACCCAACACTTTAGACTCTGAATACCGTACGACTTAATGTGGAAATCAAACAATAGGTAGATTTCCTTAGGGTCATGTCCTCAGATATCATGGGTATGTCTTTAAATAATACCGACCAACACAATGACGATTGTTTCATTGGAGACAAGACTTCTACACAACACAATGGCTCTTGCGTCTCAGTATGGAAGAAACCCCCGGACAATAGTGGCTCCCCATGGGATAATAAGCAGATAAGGTACGTGGGATGACGTTATTGTATTTCTTGGAATATTTTATTCGGAGATAACAATTGAGACAAACGATCAATAAACCCTCCGACGCTCTGTATCTTGGGCATATTTGGTTGGATGAAACCCTCTAACCACTACTTTGAATGAGATAACGTCCAATAATCACCATTGGTGTCTCTTAATTAGGAATGAATACACGACATTATTGCATTGGTCGATTTAAGCACATGACCGAACACAAAGGCTTAGAATACCGTAAGACTTAATGTGGAAATCAAATAATAGGTAGATTTCCTTAGGGTCATGTCCTAAGATATCATGGGTATGTCTTTAAATAATAGCGACCAACACAATGACTATTGATTCATAGGAGACAAGACATTCTACACAGTACAATGGCTCTTGCTTATCAGAATGGATGAATCGCTCGGACTAGACCAGTTCAATGGGCCGGGTCGGATCGGGTCGGGCTATGCTGTATAAGGGTCGGGTCTAAGGTCGTTGGTAACTGGTCGGGTCGGGTCAAGGGCAAGATTGACCCGACCCGACCCGATGATTTTTTAGAGTAAAATTAGAATAAGCTTCCCATAATCTAATTCCAAAACACAAAATATGAGCAGCATATCAAATTAATTAACATTAGAGTTGACTAAAAGAAAAATTGCATTCGCGGAAATCAGGAAAACCTTTTATTTAGCGAATACAATACACTAGGAGAAAAGAAGCTGAACACAATGACTATTGATTCATAGGAGACAAGACATTTTACACAACACAATGGCTCTTGCGTCTCAGAATGGATGAAACCCCCGGACTAGACTTGTTCAATGGGCCGGGTCGGATCGGGTCGAGTCATGCTGTATAAGGGTCGGATCTGAGGTCGTTGGTAACTGGTCGGGTCTGGTCAAGGGCTAGATTGACACGACCCGACCCTGACCCGATTTTTTAGAGTAAAATTAGAATAAGCTTCCCAGAATCTAATTCTAAAACTGAGCTTTAAAACCTGTTTGCATCATGATATTGAGCTTGAAATAAATTATAAAATCATACAAAAAATATGAGCAGCATATCAATTTAATTAACATTAGAGTTTGTTAAAAGAAAAATTGCATCCGCGGAAATCAGGAATACCTTTTATTTAGCGAATACAATACACCAGGAGAAAAGAAGCTGAACTATGAGAAGCAAGCTAATGAAATTTTTACGACATCAGAAACATCTAAATGAGATTGAAAGTTTTTAAGATTCAAACATAGGGTCGAAATGATTCATAAAAAGACGATACATATACTATATGAGGACTATATCTTACACATTAAGCGACAAATTAACACAATTCTGACGGTCTTAGGAAGAATACTAAGTAAGCGAGGAGCTTTTCTGAAGCTACAGCAAAGCAAAAAAAAATATGAACTCTCAGATATATCTATAGGTATATCAAATTTGACCCTTTTTTAACCCGACCCGACCCGATAATTCATTATTAGGGTCATGACCCTATAATATAGGTTCGGGTTAAGCGCTTTTTTTGATGACTCGACCCATTGAACAGGTTTACCCCGGACCATAGTGGCTCACCATGGGATAATAAGCAGATAAGGAACGTGGGATGACGTTATTGTATTTCTTGGAATATTTTATTCGGAGAAAACAATTGAGACAAACGATCAATAAATCCACCGACGCTCTGTATCTTGGGCATATTTGGTTGGATGAAACCTTCTAACCACTACTTTGAATGAGATAACGTCCAATAATCACCATTGGTGTCTCTTAATTAGGAATGAATACACGACATTATTGCATTGGTCGATTTAAGCACATGACCCAACACTTTAGACTCAGAATACCGTACGACTTAATGTGGAAATCAAATAATAGGTAGATTTCCTTAGGGTCATGTCCTAAGATATCATGGGTATGTCTTTAAATAATAGCGAACAACACAATGACTATTGATTCATGGTAGACAAGACTTCTACACAACCAAATGGCTCTTGCATCTCAGTATGGATGAAACCCCCGGACCATAGTGGCTCCCCATGGGATAATAAGCAGATAAGGTACGTGGATTATTGTATTTCTTGGAATATTTTATTCGGAGATAACAATTGTGACAAACGATTAATAAACCCTCCGACGCTCTATATCTTGCGCATATTTGGTTGGATGAAACCCTCTAACCACTACTTTGAATGAGATAACGTCCAATAATCACCATTGGTGTCTCTTAATTAGGAATGAATACACGACATTAAGCGACAAATACTATACATAAACTCTCAGATATATCTATAGGTATATCAAATTTGACCCTTTTTTAACCCGACCCGACCCGATAATTCATTATTAGGGTCGGACCCTGTACGACCCGACCCTATTTTAATTGGGTCGGGTCATGACCCTATAATATAGGTTCGAGTCAAGGGCTTTTTTTGGGGACCCGACCCATTGAACTGGTTTACCCCGGACCATAGTGGCTCACCATGGGATAATAAGCAGATAAGGAACGTGGGATGACGTTATTGTATTTCTTGGAATATTTTATTCGGAGATAACAATTGAGACAAACGATCAATAAATCCACCGACGCTCTGTATCTTGGGCATATTTGGTTGGATGAAACCATCTAACCACTACTTTGAATGAGATAACGTCCAATAATCACCATTGGTGTCTCTTAATTAGGAATGAATACACGACATTATTGCATTGGTCGATTTAAGCACATGACCCAACACTTTAGACTCAGAATACCGTACGACTTAATGTGGAAATCAAATAATAGGTAGATTTCCTTAGGGTCATGTCCTAAGATATCATGGGTATGTCTTTAAATAATAGCGAACAACACAATGACTATTGATTCATGGTAGACAAGACTTCTACACAACCCAATGGCTCTTGCGTCTCAGTATGGATGAAACCCCCGGACCATAGTGGCTTACCATGGGATATTTAGCAGATAACGAACGTGAGATGATGTTATTGTATTTATTGGAATATTTTATTAGGAGATAACAATTGAGACAAACGATCAATAAATCCACCGACGCTCTGTATCTAGGGCATATTTAGTTGGATGAAACCCTCTAACCACTACTTCGAATGAGATAACGTCCAATAATCACCATTGGTGTCTCTTAATTAGGAATGAATACACGACATTATTGCATTGGTCGATTTAAGCACATGACCCAACAAAATGGTTTAGAATACCGTAGGACTTAATGTGGAAATCAAATAATAGGTATATTTCCTTAAGGTCATGTCTTAAGATATCATGGGTATGTCTTTAAATAATAGCGACCAACACAATGACAATTGATTCATAGGAGACAAGACATTCTACACAGCACAATGGCTCTTGCGTCTCAGAATGGATGATACCCCCGGACCATAGTGGCTCACCATGGGATAATAAGCAGATAAGGAACATGGGATGACGTTTTTGTATTTCTTGGAATATTTTATTCTGAGATAACAATTGAGACAAACGATCCAATAATCCTCCAACGCTCTGTATCTTTGGCATATATGGTTGGATGAAACCCAGTAACCACTACTTTAAATGAGATAACGTCCAATAATCACCATTGGTGTCTCTTAATTAGGAATGAATACACGACATTATTGCATTGGTCAATTTAAGCACATGACCCAACACTTTAGACTCCGAATACCGTACGACTTAATGTGGAAATCAAACAATAGGTAGATTTCCTTAGTGTCATGTCCTAAGATATCATGGCTATGTCTTTAAATAATACCGACCAACACAATGACGATTGATTCATAGGAGACAAGACTTCTACACAGCACAATGGCTCTTGAGTCTCATTATGGAAGAAACCCCCGGACCATAGTGGCTCCCCATGGGATAATAAGCAGATAAGGTACGTGGGATGACGTTATTGTATTTCTTGGAATATTTTATTCGGAGATAAGAATTGAGACAAATGATCAATAAACCCTCCGACGCTCTGTATCTTGGGCATATATGGTTGGATGAAACCCAGTAACCACTACTTTAAATGAGATAACGTCCAATAATCACCATTGGCGTCTCTTAATTAGGAATGAATACACGACATTATTGCATTGGTCAATTTAAGCACATGACCCAACACTTTAGGCTCTAAATACCGTACGACTTAATGTGGAAATCAAACAATAGGTAGATTTCCTTTGGGTCATGTCCTAAGATATCATGGCTATGTCTTTAAATAATACCGACCAACACAATGACGATTGATTCATAGGAGACAAGACTTCTACACAGCACAATGGCTCTTGCGTCTCAGTATGGAAGAAACCCCCGGACCATAGTGGCTCCCCATGGGATAATAAGCAGATAAGGTATGTGGGATGACGTTATTGTATTTCTTGGAATATTTTATTCGGAGATAACAATTGAGACAAACGATCAATAAACCCTCCGACGCTCTGTATCTTGGGCATATTTGGTTGGATGAAACCCTCTAACCACTACTTTGAATGAGATAACGTCCAATAATCACCATTGGTGTCTCTTAATTAGGAATGAATACACAACATTATTGCATTGGTCGATTTAAGCACATGACCCAACACAAAGGCTTAGAATACCGTAAGACTTAATGTGGAAATCAAATAATAGGTAGATTTCCTTAGGGTCATGTCCTAAGATATCATGGGTATGTCTTTAAATAATAGCGACCAACACAATGACTATTGATTCATAGGAGACAAGACATTCTACACAACACAATGGCTCTTGCGTCTCAGAATGGATGAAACCC